>CAEFZX010029486.1:0-11189 GCA_903066825.1 Alfaro cultratus
ATATATGCATAAGAAGTGTATTTATTAAATAAGAGTTGTCATATTAAATAAGAGTTGTCAAAATTGTTTTACAAATTCACTTTATTTCAGAAACTTCATTGATGGCTTGGAAATGTTTATTTTTAACTGGAACATCAGTGTGATTAATTCACATGTTTTATGAACTTTTAGAACTTTCATATTCAGTTTTTTTGTTGAATTTTCCTTCCATCCATCTGCATATCTGAAGCTGTGATACAAAAGAGTTTATTGCTAAATCTAGAAAACTGTTAATTAATTCTTGTTTTTCATTTTTGCCTCTTTTCAGCCCAGATTGAAGTTATCCCATGCAAGATTTGTGGCGATAAGTCTTCTGGAGTGCATTATGGAGTCATCACATGTGAAGGCTGCAAGGTGAGAAACAACAGACAACTGTTAACCACAAACTGTCGCCTTGTGAACTTTTTCACCTCTTGACCCCCACTGGGTTGGAGTTTTAAGTGTTGGAGGAAAAATAAGTGCAGCAAATTGTTCCTACATAAGATCTAGAGCACAAATTGCACAAAGTCCTGATGCAAGATAGAAAATTCCTACAAACAAATTGTATAATCCAGCAGCTTGTATTGTTGTTCCTGTTATCTATTTGTGTTGTGTTTTTATTATTGAAATGAACTAATTGTAATCATCAGTTAACATATATTTCAATATTTTTTATGTGCTGTACCTTCATTTTCACAAGTTTTAAGTATCGGTAGTTAGCTGGACTGAGACACAGGGTCTTTCGGATCGTGAACGAAGCATTTTCACTGCTATTTACTAGCAAAAATAGAGGATATGAAAGATGAAACCTCAAATTTCAAAAATCTGTATTTAATGTATTTTATAAGTGTAAACAATTTTAAAATAGAGCTAATATTGATTTATTGAAAAAAGCTTTGAAATAACCATTTACCAGACTGACGAATTTTAACTGTAAACTCAGCGTTTTGGTAAAACATATATGATAAAACTCAACTTGGTCAATGTTTTTCACTAAAAAGACCTAAATGTTATGTTAAGTAGCAAAAGTTTAGCGTAATCAAATATTTCAGTCAAGAAAAGTAAGAAATTTTGAAATTAAAATTTAAATGGAGTCCTGTCTTAAGGTAACTTTGTTTTATAAGTCACAGGCAATATTTCTGCAAAGCATCAGACTGCAGGCTAGCTCCTAAAGGAGATAGCATTTTTTAATAACCAGCTTGTTAGACTTGATTTACAATATTTTGCACAATAAGCACCTGTTATTATTGATTATATATTTCTTTTTGCATAAGCTCTTATATGACACAGAAGCATCAGAAGATTATCATAATGTGATCATACCATCCCGTGCCACCTTCAGAAAAGCCTGTTTCCTCACTATGTCCAGTACAAAATCTAAGTGTTCAACTAAGTGTGTTCTTCCAGCAGTTTTTCATCAGTAGTTGACAAAATAGCATAGTTAACGTTGCCTTTGTAGCATAAATACTGCAAAAGGAGAAAGTTAACCATGTTGCGTTTTTGCAGTGCAACTCACCCTAACCCTCCCAGCCTTCTTCAACTCTGAAGCTCAGTTATTACAGTATCGTTCCTTGATGTTGTTTAAATTGTTATAACAGTTTTCAGTCTGACTGTACATTGACTTTGAGAGTCAACTGAGATGGTGAGATGAGCTGAAGTGATGTCATATTTGAGAACCATGCAGCCAGAAGGCCAAGATGGGTAAATCCCAACAAGTTGTGCTGATCCTTTAAACTTCACAGCTAGAAGTCTTTCACAGACCAGACTTAGTTTGTTGTTTTGTTCTTAGGCTTATTGTCTGACAAGTCATTTCACAAGTGAGCTCATCAGATACGTTATAAACTAGGAGCCTTGTGACCACAAAAAACACTTTCATACCAAAGAAAAGCAATCTGTCCAGGTGTATCAGTTATTGGTTTCTTGAGTGTTTCTGAATCTACATAGCTGTGATGATATAATTCTCTAAAGATTTATTCAGTTTTGCTTCTTTTTGTCACACTTATGTGTTTCCGGTCATCACTTAAGTTTAAATGTGGGTTTCAGCTCATGATTCCATTGATTAGGGAAATTAAACTATTCAAACCAACCTGGCTATGTTATATTATATTAGCCCACCTTGTTAAATCATGAATTTGACAAACCACATTCTTTGGTTGCATTTCATCACATATGCACAGGATTGGTTTCTGCCTGACCTGTAGAATCAGGAAATTTTATAACAAAACCTGACTGACAACATGAAGTAGACTAAAGATCTCAAAAAAAAGAAAAAGAAAACATCATGCAGTCTGAAGAAATTCAAGAACAGATGAGGAACATAGTCTATTAATCTGGAGAGAATTATTTAGTCATTTGCAACCCTCCCACAGTGAGAGCCACTTTCCACAAACGGAAGAAATATGACACCGTGATGAACCTCTGCATGAATAGCCGGCCCACCAAAATGGCTCCAAGAGCAGATGAGCAGCCAGGAGGTCACAACAGGTGACCTCCTCAGTAAGTTTTCCTCAAAATCTGCATCCAATGGCGAGTTCAAAGATTGAAACCACTCAAAAAACCCACAACGGTTCATCTCGCATTTGCTTAAAGAATATTCTGAAGATCAAAGGTTTCTGACAAATGAAATCCTTTGAAAACTGCATTGTGTTATTTCACAGGTTACCTTTGTCTGAGCTGTCTTTGACTTTTCCTTCTCTGTTATTATAAAATTGATCATTTTCTACTGAAATAATGAAATATTCAATAAGAATGTAACTTATGTATTAGTGTTTCTGATTTTAAATTCATGCTTGTGTCTTGCGCTGTTACCCGAACCCTCAGGGCTTTTTCCGGCGCAGCCAGCTTCCCACTGTATCCTACTCCTGCTCCAGGCAGAGTAACTGTCAGATCGACCGGGCCAGCCGGAACCGCTGCCAGCACTGCCGCTTGCAGAAGTGTTTGGCTCAGGGCATGAGCAGAGACGGTGAGGCAGAACCGGACATGTTGACTTTCCCCTTCACTTTCAGAAGTTCCCTGATTGCTTGTTTACCACCATGTGTTCTTTGCAGCTGTCAAGTTTGGCCGCATGTCCAAACGTCAGAGGGACTCTCTTATTGCTGAAGTGGAGCGACACAGACAGCAGCAGCAACAGCAGCAGCTTCAGGACGACACGCAGGTGGAGCTGTCCTACCCACCCAAAAACCGCCAGGACCACTCCCCGCAGCTCCTTCAGCCCATCGCCACACCGTACCCCTACGTCGGTGACGCCTACGGTGCAGAGGTCCACCCCTATCTGGTTTACTCCCCGAGCGACTCGCAGGGGTACCGGGGCTCCGGTGTCTCCCCTACATCCAGATTCCAGGGGCGGGGGGACAGCGGTGGACACCATGATATCAGAGGTGAAAAACTGCAGTGGGAGCTCTCATTAAAAGCAGTTTTCTTCATCTTACTCTTGTTGTGTCTTACTAATGCTATTTTCTTCATTTTGTCAGGATTTGACTCCAGACAGCAACATCAGGATCTCATGGCTCTTCATTCCTACAATCCTCTCGATGACCTCTACAACCACTATTCCCACTCTCTGCGAAACATAGGTAAGCAGTCAGCACAGTGGGTTCCTTGTGGTTAATACTTTGTATAACCAAGTCTTTGCAGGTAAATCTTTACCAGTTTTCCACTTGACTTTTTCTTCTATTCTTCTTTGCAAAATAGCTCCAGCTCAGTCAGCCTGGGTAGAAAGCGATATCGTCATTCTCGTCCAGTCACAAGTGTTCATAGCCTGGAACATCCATCTTCCTGAGGAACCTTTTAGCCACAGCATAATTCTGCCACCTCTGTGTTTGACAGTGAGGAAGCTGTGTTCCACATTTTTCAGGAAAATTCAATATGGTCCCACCTGAATGAAGCCTTTCTTTCTCATATTTGCTGTGTCTCTACTTGGCTTGGGGCGACATTAAAATTTCTAAAAACTATTTTTCAACAGTGGCTTTCTTCTCGCCACTCTCTCATAAAGACCAGATTTGTGGAGTGAGTGACCAACAGTTTTCCAGTCAGCCAATTCTCCTACCTGAGTTGTGAACCTCTGCAGCTCCTCCACTTATGTCTCTCTGATTAATGCTCTGCTTGCTCTGCCTGTCAGTTTAAGTGAACTTCCATCTCTAGCTAGGTTTGCCTTTGGGCCATACTCTTAATTTTCAGACGTGGGAACACAGATAATATTTTATAACCCTTCTTGCAGTTTCTCAACCTGCCTGCCGTGTTCTTTGATCTCTATTATGCTATTTGTTGCCAATGTTCTCTAACAAACAAGTGAAAAAGTGGAAAAAGACTAAAATGGACTTGATGCAAATACACGCCACACTTATCCTTTCACTTTCATTTTACAGTTATCCACTTTGTTGTGTTGCATGAAACCAGGATACATGTGTTGAAGCAGGTGGTGCAAGGCACTGTATGCCTTTAACCCGTGATTATATTTGTAACATACAGGCATTTTCTCTCTTTTCCTCAGATGAGATGTGTGCCAGCATTGTGCGTTCCCACAGAGAAACCAGCCAGTACAGACTGGAGGAGCTGCAGGCTCTCAGATGGAAAGTGTTCAGCAGAGAAGAGATCCAAGCCTACCAGAGCAAGGTATTACCAAACTAAAATTACTGTATTCTACTTATGTTTTTTTTTATTTATTTCTCAGGCTTCCTCTTGTGTGATTCAGACAGTCTCATATCAAAACACATTGCTTCTCGTGGCTTCAGGTCGCCTTTGTTTGATGAATCAAACAGAAAACAGAGAAAACTTCTTTCATTGTTTTTTCCCCTCCTTCTCGCTCTCTGATTGCTCGCGTTTTTGAAATATGAGGATGGGGTGATGTTGGTGGGAGTAAATTAGGTCATTAAAATTGTAGCAGCAGAAGTATAGAATAGAATAGAATAGAATAGAATTCAACTTTATTGTCATTGCACTGTCACAAGTACAAAGCAACAAAATGTAGTTTGCATCTATCCAGAAGTGCTATACAGGATATAAATATTTATTTACAGGTGTAAGAGACGCAGAGCCTCGCGTTGTTCACGCACCACCACCTTGCTTTTTTTTTATTTTAATTTTTTTTATTTGTCTTTAAAAATATTCCTACCCTTTGATTGTTTTTCCATTTTGTGCTGCTGCAACCACAAATTTCAGCTGAGTGTGACAAAGTAGTGCAGGACTCAGAAGCAGGCAGATAAAGATACACAATTTAGCATTTTTATTCTAACAGAAATATGAAACATAAGATTAGCCCCATTTACTCTGATACCCATAAGTAAAATCCAGCTTTAACACCTGCCTTCAGAAATCACATAAACAATAAAAGCACTCCTACTGTGTGTCATTTAATCTTAATATAAATCCATCTGTTCTGTGAAGCTCAAACGTTTGTTAGAGAACATTATGAAAAAACACCAAAATGAAGTCCAAGGATCATAGCAGACAGGTCAGGGGTCAAACTGTGGAGTCTGAAGTCTGAAGCAGCTCTAATATTACAAAGGAATATCCCGAACTTTGAACATTTCACACAGATGTTCAAAGCTTGTATATCGATACATGGCTGTCCATCTACCCAAGGTAACTCTGGGGGAGCTGCAGAGATCCACAGCTCAGGTGGGCATATCTGTTGGCAGAACAACTTATAGTCCTGCACTCTACAACTCTGACCTCTATGGATGACTTTCATTAAGAAATCCGCATCTAGTCAACTTTGCAATTCTGCTACTCAGACACTTTATCATGTCGTTAAGCCATATAGGTAACACACAAAACATGTGGAAGATGGTGGCAAAACATACAAATTTATGCCACACTTAAGATTTTTATTTTTAAGTTTATTTCTGTCATTAATTTGGAGAAAAATCCAATCCCAAAAATCCAAGGAACATCTGTTGAGGTTTGTGGTTGTTATGTGAGAAAGGGAGAAAAAGTTTCAACGAGTGTCAATAAATTTTGCAAGGCCATCTTAGTGGAAATAGAATAAGATAATGTGGGATTACAGAAGTTTGCAGCTCATTTATTATGTTGCAGATAAAAACTGTAATAACCAACAATCCTAACTGCGTTTTCCAGACAGTGGATGAGATGTGGCAGCACTGCGCCGTCCGACTGACTGACGCTGTTCAGTATGTGGTGGAGTTTGCAAAACACATCCCAGGTTTCCGCATGCTCAGCCAGAATGACCAGATCGCACTCCTCAAAACTGGTAAGACTTCAGCAATCTCATTTTATCCCAATGAATCCCTGCAGAAAAAAAGGTTAATTCTCTGTCGTTCTTATATCTCCCCGCCAGGCTCCATGGAGGTGGTTCTGGTCCGAATGTGCCGCTTCTTCAACACAGAAAACAACACTGTTTTCTTTGATGGAAAATTTGCTGGAACTGAAGTCTTCAAGTCTCTGGGTAAGAGTCTGACTCAAGATCATAAGCCCTTTATGATGAAGCTGATGGAAAATGTATGGGGACTTATTGGTCATTTCCGATATCTTTTTCCTGAAGCGTGCGGTGATTTAATCGCAGCGGTGTTCGACTTCGCTCACGGCATGTGTGCTCTGAAACTCACAGAGCAGCAGCTCGCCCTCTTCAGTGCTCTGGTCCTAATCAACGCTGGTAAGTCTTAAAAAAAAAGCAAGAAGTTGTTCAGTATTGACATGTTAAAGTTCAGATTTGTCCCACTTTACTCTTCCCCAGGAGTTTTAAACCTTTTCTAGACCATAAAGATCAACTACAAACACATCATAGTGCTCTTTCAACCCCAGATAAAGCTGAAAAACAGGTTTGCATGTGGAAAATGCAAACGAGATTCACTATTTGATTTATTTATTCACACAAAATTAGTCTTCCTGTCACTGAATGACTTCTAACAGACACGTTTCTCGTTTAAAATATTCACACCCCTTCAGCTTTTTCACATCTTGTCACACCACAACCACAAACCTCAATGTATATTTCATCAGAATTTTATGTGACCAGCAAAAAGTGGAGCACAATTGTGAAGTAGCTGGAGGCTAACGTTTTTGCCCATTCTTTGCAAAAAAGGCTCGAGCTCAGTGGGAATGGATGTAGAGCTTCTGTGTTCTTAGATTTTACCACTGATTTTTAGTTTAGGTCTGGACTTTGATTGGACCAGTGCAGCACACGAATCTACTTTGAATGTTTGGGATTGTTGTCCTCCTTTTACACTCCTTTCATTTCCTTATTTATCTTCTTCCATCCAGAACAGCTCCTGATTCTTTCAAGTAAAAAAAAAAAAAAAAAAGAATCATAATTTTGAAGCATGTCTCGTTACTGTTTTTACAGAAATTGGTACGCAGATGCTTTCCATTCAATCTGCTTAACCTGAAGCTATTCTGGAAAGAAGAACTGGAAATAATTTTTGTCTCTAGATGTGCAAAAGACACACTTGTTACAGTGAAAGGTGGTTCCGTAAAAAAAAATAAAAAATAGTTGGAAGAGTTTAGCACAAGGCATGCAACACTTTTAAGATTTCTAATTATAACATTGCAGCATTTTCATTTGAGATCGCAATTAGGCACTACTTCACGTTCACATACAGTAAAGTTTGAATACAAATACTTTACACTTGCATGCTTTCTGTCAATCAGGCCAATTTTATAATTGCTTTAAATTTGTGCAGACCGTCCCTCTCTAGAGGACAGAGTGAGAGTCCAACGAGTACACAGAAGTGTGGAGGTGGGACTCACTCACATTCTTCACCGAGACAACCACGATAGTCTGTTGCATAAGGTACGTGTTTCCTCATGAATAAATATTCTCACAAACTGTCCTCACTTCTATTGCTCGTCTCAGTGTCCATGTCCTCTCTGCAGCTCTACCAGAGGATGGCAGTGTTGCGCTCGCTGTGCAGCCTGCACATGGAGAAGCTGCGCTGGTTCAGCCAACGATACCCGCTCACTGCTCACTCTCTGTTCCCCCCGCTCTACAAGGAGCTGTTCGCGTCCGAGGCCGAGCTGCTGCCGGGGGCCACTCACTGAGCAACCAGCGGGAGACTCAGACATACGCACATGTCCGCAGACGAGCAGAACCTGGAGTTTTATTGGTACTTCCCAAAGGAATCTGTATTATTTTACAGTTACAGGACATTGTAACTCTAATGGATTATTCAATGATTTCCTTTTGATAGGTTGATTATTTCAGGGAACTGTGAATTTTGATGTTATTTGAGAGTATATTTTTAGGGTTTATTTTGTCTCAGGATGTGCTGTCGTAATTCTTCCCAGCTGTAGTTACTGAGTTTGTGTCACAGTTTGTTTATGCATTTATTCAAAGAGGCAGGATGCACTGTCAATGTAAACCTAAAATGACCCCAACATCTCTCTGCAAATGAAAACATCACTCAATGCATCTACCTTGTGTGTTTCATATAAGCTTGGTTTCAAGTTGAAATTACTTTTTTTTTTTAAATTACAGTAAAAAATAGCAGTAAAAATACGCTGTTACCCTATACTTTTAGTCCAATTTAAAACCAGAGTGTTTCACTGGTGCTGTAAGGTTAGCTTTTTTAGCAGTAAATACCACACTGGTTTACAAAAAAAAAAAGAAGAAAAAACAAACTGTGCTTTCCGGTAAAAAAACAAGCAATAAAAATAATAAACTGTAACAGATGTTGACCCCATTTCACAGGAAAAACATTACATAACCCCAATTTTTCTGCTGTCACTTTATTTTCTTTCCATGTTTCAAGTTAGTGTAAAGTTTCTGTATTATTCACATCTAGAGATGTTGATGTAATGTTAAAATATTCTTGTTTGAAATGTTTTCTGGTTCGACCATTCTCTCTTCTGCTCAGTGTTTGTTTTCCAAGCGGTTTTTGGCTGCATCATTGCTTAAATAAACAATACAAAAACAGAGAAATTGTTTGCTTGATCATGTCATCTCCTCCCTACTGTATGAAGATTTGTCCCATTGTAAATGTTAGGAAGTTCCAACCAACCTCACTTTCTGTTTCTGTGTCTTCAGAGAAGTTTTTTTGTTGTTGTTTTTGCTCAGATTGACCATTAAAGCCAACAGAAGTGTTTCCCTTTGTTTAGGAAAACTCTTGCAGGGTTTTATAACTTTTAAGCTTTTAAAGGATTTGCATTAAATCTAAAAATGTTTTGTTACATCAAACCTTTTTTCCTTTTTTATCTCAAAATAATATTTGCCCTACGTATCACTGAATGGCTTTAAGCTAAAATTGATTTCGGCCAAAGTATTGAACTCTCCCCCAGCTTTACAAATCTACAGACTGTATTTTAATGTTTTTTTGGCTACATTTTCTTTGTAAAATATCTCAACCTCAGACAGAGTGGATGGAGAATATGTGAAGGTTCAATTTCAAGTTGTGCAACAGATCTTCAGCTGGATTTAGGTCTGAGTTTACTAAATCACATCAACATCCTTTCATCTGTAGCTCTGTTTGGACATTTAGTGTTATTTTACTGCTGTAGATGAACCTCCAGCTCAGTATTAAGTCTTTTGCAACCTTTAACAAGTTTTCTTCCAGGATTGTCCTGTCTATAGACCCTCCATTTTTCCATTAACTCTGATAGGCTTCCGTTGTGTTTTTATTGGCCCATATTTACATTTGCAAAATCCCCTACATTGCTTGTGGCAAACTACAAAATGAACTTTATGTGCCTTTATCTCAGCATGGCTTTATTTTGTTCCTGTCTTCTGAAAAGGCCAGACAGAAGAAGTGTCAGACTGTTTACCTCTGCAACTCCTCCATCGACCTCTAAATTACTTTCCTTGTGAATTTTCTTCCTGACTGAGTCAAAAAAAAAAAAGAAAGGATCAACCATCTAAAGTGACAGGTCAAAATAAAAATTTGTGTTGCTTGGTGTTCTTTTGGTTGGCCTTGATGTATCAGAGTAACAAGTGACAGAATACAAATTTATGACAGATTTTTTTAGATTTTTAACAAACATGAGAATCATAAATCTCCTTCATTCCTCTTCACAACCCTCAGTACTTTGTGCTGATCCCCAAAAAGCCACAATGCAGGCACTGAATTTAGTTGTTGTCACATGATTGTCACATGATAAACTGAGAAAAAGTTCAATTGGTTACCTTATAAGGTACTGTATTCTCTAGTGTTACTGGAACTGATAGTGATCCTAATTCTACGTAAACTCTGCTTAACTTCTGAGGTTGTGACACCAAACAGATGTGGCAGTAAGATTAAACTAACTCTGCATGGGTGACTAAACCGTTTTCTCTGGAGTATAACAATGTTACTCTGTGTAAAATGTAGCTGTAGCACACTGGAAATATTTGCCATTTTGCATGAGTTGCTCTTTGAAAAGTGTTCATCAGCTTGCCAAATACAAATCTGTTGCTAACCAGGTTAAGAAAACGCCATTTAAAATAGCCTCCGTTTTTATTTGATCTGACAGAAAGCAGATGCTTGCGTTTATATGGGGAGATAAGGGAACGAAGGCATGACACAATAAGTTAAATAAGCTTCACATAAGTCAGATTCTTTAGAATTCAGGCATTTGGATATTCAGTTACTGAAACCATTTAAAAAGAGTGATGTGCTGCCTCAGAGAAAAAAATAAAAACATTATGCTTTTGCCTAATCTGAAAATGATTAAATGACCAAGGGGGAAAATAAGAAAACAAAGTTGAACCAAGTAAAGTAAAAGTTCTTCTAAAGAAAAGAGAAACTCGAGGACCTTACAAGTAAAACAAGATGTGTTAGGAATGTACTCAATTAAGAAGGGAGCTTAGAGTTTTCCCAGCTTAGTACATAAACATGCGGCAGTGTTGGTAATAAAGTCAAACAAACCACAACATAAAGTAGAAATCAATGTGTTATGTACAACAAGCTTAGTCTAATTTGGAATACAGTGTCAGGGATTTTTCACTTCTCATTTCCTTTAGAAAATTTCTTAAAAGCAGGCTCTTGGAAAGTCAAACTTCCAGAAAACTGCTGAAACACAGAGTTCCTTTAAATCAAAGCTAAAATCCCCATTAACTAGAACATAATTCCTTTTTCTCTGTATTCTAACTATTTCTTACTTTCCCTTACTCTGCCACTGTGATGTCATTTTGGATGTCTCCATCAAGTAAAGCACTTTGAATTTTTGTTGCTGAAATGCAAATAGAAATACCAAGAATTTTCCCTTGCCTAGTAGTATGTTTGGCACAAAAGCAACACTGCATC
>CAEFZX010029487.1:0-61454 GCA_903066825.1 Alfaro cultratus
CATATATGGAATAAAAATGTGCATTTGATAAAAGTAAAACATAGATTTACTTCTGTTTTAGAGGAGATGCAAGGTTTGGAACAATGTTTCATCTTCTTTTCGTGCTGAACTATTTTCAGACGTGATCCCAAAAACTGTGCTTCAGTTTCCGAACACTAAGAGCAAAATATTTGGTATGTACTGGTGTTTTATTAGTACTTTATGACCTAAATTCAGCTTGAAAATTATGTTACATTAGTTTGTAACTGTGATGTTGTTGCCATAAATGTATTCAGTGAAGATGTATACTGTATACATTAGCTAATATGTTAGCTGGCCCACCTATCTGATAACTGGCATGCAAATAAACCAGCTTTAAACAAAGTGTTTGAAAAGTTTAATATTTTTACCATTAATAGTATGTTTATTCAGTCAGTCACATTAAGATCTGTGTAAAATTTGAAATAAAAACTATTTCACATATTTAGAAATAAAATATTTGAAGGGCAAACAAGGACTGAAAGAAAGTATTGCTAAAAATATTTTTCAAATCATCGTTTCAAGTCAAGTCAACAGGAATGTATCTTTTTTTTATTTATTTGTATTTTTTTTTATTATCTCAAATTAATCAACTCCATAGCCTTGGAAAACATTGGGAAGTGTCAATTTTTTTTCACATATAAATTTGAATATCTGCATATGAGTTTTAACCTGGGGATGGAGGCATATTCACAACTTGATTTTAATCAAAACTATATTTACATTCGAGGGTTTATCTTATCCAACAGCAAATGTTATCTGTGCAGTGCTAAATCTAAAACATTTAATGCTTCTGCTATACCAGTTCAACCAGTCCAGAAAAAGTATGTTCAAGATGTAAACTAGCTCAAGAAAGACAGAATCCCTAAGTGCTCATACCATTGTTTCTGGGTTACCTGTGGAGTTCAGAGGCAGAAGGATGCTTAGTGCTTACTTAATTAGGCTTTACTGCAAGGGGCCTGACTGAACTAATTTCTTTACGATAGGGCCTGTGCAATATGTAATGGTGTGTGAGCCAATGTGTGGAAGAGAGCACACGCAGGTGGTGGTGTTAAATCAGGCACTGCAAAAACAGTTAGTCTGTCACCAACCAACAGGCCATAAAGGAGGCTGCAGCTACAACGAGGACTACACTCAGTTACAAGTTTATGAGGGACCATTTTAAAATCGTATGCCATCCACAGCTGTGCAACAAATCCAAGCATTTAGTTACAAAGCAGCACACACATCTTTCAAAGAATATTTATGGTTCAATTGCTGTCTGTCTGTCCCTCCCTACGCCAATGAAATCAAGCAACTAATAAAGCAGAGCTACTAGACATGTTCAGGAAGATTGGACACACTCAGAAGGCTTGGATTTACAAAAATCTACCAGCCAGTTGAAAGAACCTAAGATACCTAAGATCCACAATGTCTCGAACTAACCAGGCTGTATTTGAGTTGTGTAGATGCAGTGGACCTTTATTCATACTAGAGGACACATATACAGTATCATCACCATGCTAGAACTTCACAACATCCTTGTAATAGACTCAGTCAGCCACACACGTCTCTGGCTGTGCTGTGAACCCATGCTGACATCCCTCATGGGTGTGTATTTGTGTGTATTTTTTTTTTAGCATTTCTCACCTTGGAAGACCTATTTTTCCAAGAACTACTACATTGTGAGGACCCACTTATGGGGTCTAAACCCAGGGTCCCATAAGAACTAGCGCTGTTTTGAGGTTGGGGGCTAGCTTTAGGAATAAGGTGTGAAATGAGCTTAGGTTAGGTTTAGGGTTAGGCATGTACTGATAATTATTAGGTCGAGGGAAAAGGATAGGGTTAGGCTGTAGAAATGAATTGAAGTCAATGAAAAGTCCTTGTGAAGATAGAAAGATGCAATGCGTGTGTGTGTGTGTGTGTGTGTTTGCTTGGGGGGAGGGGTTGGGAATGTCAGAAAAGTGGGAAAGTGTCTTTGATGTCCTCAGGGAAATACAGAGTGGTAGCTAGCTTTGTGGTGCAGCGTTAGTGTTAATGGAGATGTAAGCTCCCAGGATTATCACCCATAGGTAGGAATGTGTGTGCATGTGCATGTGTGTGCATGTTCCTGACATGGAGGGTCTTTCTTTCATTACATTAAGGCCAGTGGTTCTAAATCATTTACTCCTTTTGCAGTCTCAGTGGTGTTGACTAAGTGTTAGTAATCCCCATTGATACTGGGGTCTGCCTCAAGGCACTTTACTCACTACTCAATACGCACATGCCCATGCAAACACACACAAACATGTGGCATTTCAACATGAGGATGCATTAACCTGTATGCTGTTAATTGCAGATGAGTCCACTCACATACACACACGCACAAACATGCCACCCACTAGGCTAATTCAAGACATGTCAAATTAGGCATCTGCTGTGCCTTGCTCACCATTAGGCTTGAAGATCCTGCTATGGCTTGTATGTGTCTGTTCACACATACATGATGTCACAGTCTTGCTCCTAAACAGAGGTTTCCTGGCGGCCAAGGCCTAATCTTAATATTTATGTTCAAACCATAAACTTTAGAATGGACTACAGCCATGTAATCCCAAAGACTTCCCTCATGTCAGACAATAATTAGTCATGGCTGCCTGGCATATTTACCGCTGTTTCTAAGAAAGCCATTATAGATGAGTGTGATGCAACATCAACAAGTAAAAAATACAGAAAAAATTATTCTTTAGTAAAACTAAAAAATAGTATTTGAAAATCTCAGTGTATATTGTATATATATATATCCAAAATTAACTTCTTGGTTCAATTATATGAAATCTAAATCCATTAAATGTTTGAATTTTGGGCTTAAACATGTATAACTATACACAAAAAGGACCAAATCATCTTAAATTAATAAAATGTCATAAAATGATTTTTTTTTTGTGTGTGAAATAGCAGCATATAAAAAAATGAAATTGATTAAAATATGTTTATTTTTTGTAATTTTAAAAACCTGAATTGCCCAAATAATGACCAACTATGCTGTGTTTGAAATATATAACACAATCTATTAGACATAGTTTATTTTTACTCAATTGTATGTTTAAAAATATACAAATTGAAAGAAATTTTGTTGCAAGGCTCCAATAATAAATAAATAAATAAAGTATTAATGTAAATATATATAATAAAAGATTAAACTAATTGCAGTTTAGTAGTTTTATGGCATGAGGGGTGAAGCTGTTGTGGTTGAATTAAAGAAATAAACTAATTTTAGAATAAGAGCTGAACTTATCAATGGAAAAAAAGAACAACGTTTATGGTCTGTTTAATGACTGACATCTAAAGATGGACACCTTTAGTGGAACAGGGGCACAGCCACACTGAGTGGCTCACTGTAAATGTCCAAACATGGCCTGTCTAACATTGGACTTCAGAGCTTTTAATTAATGCTTGTGTTGTATGCTTGAAAGCCACAGATCTCTCTACTGATGGCACAGAACATCCATGCTCATGTTTGCACACAAATCAAGTAAATACACAATCTGGCTGTGTGTGTATGTGTTTTCTGGAAGGGTGATTATGTTGGTTTCTAAGACAAAGTGGTGAGCAAACACACAGTGATGAGGGACCTGAGAGAGCACAAACATACACAACTCACCAGGCCTTTCACAAGCACAGATTTTTAATGTGCACAACAAAGGCAGACACACTTGACCCAATGTGAAACCCGGCCCAGTCCGAGCCGAAAGGACTAGCTTTTTATCCACACAGGTGGACTCATCTTCTGCAAGGCCTCCACACATGGACTGAAGAGAAACTAACTTTTACAAAAGGACATATTTGGGTGAACACAGCATGGTTTCACAATATTTAGTTGTTTTTTTGTATTTCCATAGCTAAGGGTTTCAGAAAGACCAAGCACAGTAGAAGACCCAGTAACCTCTTTTAGGGCTGAGGTTAGTAACAGTTCAGCTGTTTCAGATACATTCAGACAAGAAGAATAAAAGCAGAATAAATATGCCTTACTCATATCTAACAGTTTGGTGTATGTAAGAAAATTAATCACTTACTCTGGCCAACTTTAGATTTACACAGTAGCTGAGGAGGAAAGTAATTCAATACGGCGATAGGAAACAGCTGACAGTGATTAGGGAACTTACTGTATCGGCATGCTTGTTTTCACAATAGCACATAGAGTAAACAGAGAGCTGGCTTCCTCTCAGCTGGTTGACTATCTGCACAGACTCTCCCTAAACCAGCAGTCAGACTGGCAGGCATGGAGGCTTTTGCTCAGCCTAACATGCTTACAGGCATAAACTAAGGAGAAACATTTATGATAAGCTGAAGGGAAGCCGACGGGAAGGACAACATTGATTTAAGAACAAAATGACGCTATGAATAGTTTGCTCATTTAAATTTAGTCGGGTCAAAATTCACAAGACCTGGTGGAGAGAGGACTCCACCTTTCTCCATCTAACCTGATGTAGAGAGTAACACACAATGATCTTTTACTGTTGGAACTCCCACTGCAATATGACCGAAATGTGTGCTGAGAAATGTGCTGCATCTTACATTTCTTCACTATACTGGACTCATAAAGAGTTTACATTTTAACCCTCTCCAGGCAGATGTTGCAGATTTGCAACAGTTAAATATCAGATTTGTTCCTGCAACTAGAACTTAATTTGAGCCTGAGAGGGTTAAGAGACGTTCTTCATATAAAAGCATTCCAAATTTAAAGCGGCAGTATGTAACTTTTATAAGAAAATAAATATGTTTTACATATTTGTTAAAACTATGTTGTCACAGTGTAATATGAGACAAATAATCTATGAAAAAGAAATCAAGTTCCTCTGCTTGTGGTCCTATTGCTATCTGGAGAAATACACTAATTATTCAGAAACAACCAATCAGAGCCAGGAGGAGGGACTTAGCGCTCTCAATCACACTCATGTATGTGCTCACATACATGAGGGGTGTATTTCTGCAGATGGCAAAAGCAGCACTGGGCGGAGGCGAAGATGTTGCAACATAGAAATAGTTTAAATATACAAAAAAGGATGTTTTCCATAAATTACTCATTGCAGTTTTAAAGCACAAGGATAAAAACAGCTGGCCACCTTATAACTTCATGTTTTTCTTAATATTAGAGAAAAAATGATTAACTCTAATGACAAGCATTCAATTTCAGTTGGATTCATGTTATTATTTAGATGATGCAACTAAAAACACAGAAAATTAAATGCATTCAAAAGTTCCACTATTGATTTTGTTTAAAATTGTTGTGTTATGTATAAGTTTTTTTGAATTAATTTTTGAACTTTTCTGTTTTAAAAACCTCTTTAGTTAGTAAAGCAATGTCTACCAGAACTTATATGCATCTACTAACATGTTTATACAAACACTTGAAAATATAACAGCTTATCTTAAAATAAAATTAAATGCTTAGTTAACAGTGAAGGAAATTAAGTTGCATTCAAATTCATGCTTGACCTTGACCATGTAGAAGTGCCATCGGTTACCATGGACACTATGGGGGTTATGAAGCAAAGGTACTTGCCATTTCCAAAATAATGAAAGATAAATAAAAGATGTGGCAGTTCCACAGCCTCACCTCTCATCTGGATGTTGGACATTGGTTTTCATCAAACCAAAGCACAGGACAGGGAGTGGGGAGTACGCTTCACGGTACAAGCATGGCCAGCTAATTGATTTCAGGCTGGATTGTGTTGCTGTGTAATGAAGCAGGATAACGTGATGATGACGCTGGGATGGTCATGGTGATGTCTTTCACAGGGACTCCAGCCTCATTTGTTTGTTTGACAAGCTGCAGCCTTGTGTGTGTGTGTGTTGGGTGTGCATCTCATTTTGGCATTGAAGATATGGATTAAACTATAGAGGTGATAGACGATATGTTTACAGGAGAATGTTTGCTTTCTGCACGATATTCAATTACGTGGTTTGAGTGTGTCAACGCCTGAGTATCTCCATGTATGTCTATATGAGACAGAGAATGTTTGCCTTGTCATCTGAGCATCAAACGTTGTGCGAAAGGGTCAAAGGCCTTTATCAATCACACGAAAATTGTTCTCATCCATCGTCATTTTTCTCCTTATGTCTCTAATCCAACCCTATTTTCAGAGAAGTGTTCCAATCCAAACCAGTCTAAACCAGTATTATTCCCCGTTTACTGGAGCACAAATAAATACTTTAGAGTTATTTACAAAGTTGTACCAGTGATATACAATGTGGCACCCCAACATCCCCACTAAAGGTCCCAACTGGGAATTATGGTAAAATGGAATTCCATGATGTCCTGGAAAAAACGAAGACTAATTCCCCACTGAGCTTAGTAATGAATGACACAAACACACAGACAGAACAGCCCAAAACCTGTTTAAAGAGCTGTCTTTATCTGAGATTTTTTATAATAGTTACAAAACACTAACAAGAGGTGTCTGTTCTTCCAATGAAATGCATTCTGAAAATTTCATCAGATATAAGAACACTGAAAAACTCTTTTATTCCAAAGTCATACAGTTATAAATGTACCATTTGGCTGAAGGATCACAAACAGCAATATTCAGCTCTCTGAGGAATCTAATGAATGAAAAGGTCATAACTCTGCTTTTCTGTTCATGAAAAAAGTAATGTATGAACTAATATGAATATGTGATCACAGGACTTTTGTAAGTAGTGAAAGATTGTTGGAACAGAATGGAAACTCTTATGTGTCACATATTTTCAACACACACCAGCGCACAGTCTACTACATGAGAAAAGTGACAGAAGTAAAAACCATCTGCTGACTGTTTTCAGTCAATTCCTGATATTTGCTACACATAGACAAGAACAGACACTTTACTGTTTCAGTATTATTGCAAGGTTAAAGTAAATCAGTCTCCGCAGAATGTTGCCATGTGTGTGATTGTTGTGGCCTTAAATTACTGATTTTGCTGTGACTTTTTCAAAACGTTGTAACCACATTTGCCAACTCTTTCGTATTTGCAACACCATCTCATAGTACACTGCCACAGCATAGTAATAGTTTTAGCAAATATGTAAAAAAACATTTTTTGTTTCTGAAAGTTGCATACTCTAGCGTTAACAGGCATGGATTAATCAGTCATCATTTAGCTAACATTACCTACATGCAGCTGAATTACTCCACTAACTCCATTTGTTTGGAAGAAAACAATGCAAGGTTTATTGGCTTTTGGCTCTGGCTATTTGCTGAACATGACACAGGCTGTAACGTTCAGGTCAGCGACTCTCCCTTCGGTTAAGGCTGATTGTAAATGCCATTTATTGCCAGTGGAAGAGCATTACCCTGTTCTAACATGTACACATTCCCTACCATAAATATTGATTTCATGTAAATAATTATTTTGAAAAACACATTTAGCAAAGTGTTCCTTCTGCCTTAATGTTTTATTTTGTATTGATTTGTATTATTTTTACATTTTATTTCAGTGTTTAAAATGACATAATTTGCAAATAACAGGTTTTTTTTCTTTTGGATTACATAATTTTAAAATATTAAATAAGATTTTATGATCAGTTTCTCAGTACTTGAGTAGCCTATTTACCAAATACTTTTTTACTTTTACTTATGTAAAAATATGTTATTTGAGTTACTCTTATTTGAGTAGCACTACTTCAACACTAATAACGACTAATTATTTAATGCTAGGGACAAACACAATGCTCTTTCATTTCCGTCCAGAAGTTGTGCTCACTCTTATTTTTGTCATATTTAAAATAAATCTTTATTGTTACAACAGAAAGAGGAAAGAGTCAAGGAGGACACATCAGAGCAGAGGCAGCAGGACCAGGCTGCTGGGTCTTGTCAGGTAGGGAGGGATTATCAATTGCTGAGAAAAAATATCTGTTGCAAGGAGAAACGGGCAGGTATGAAGTCAGGATTTTTACGGATATTTTACAATCAGTCTCATTCACACTGCAAAACATGTTTTGTCTTCATAGCCAGCATACATCCTTTGCAAACAGTTTATTTCTCACACATTGTCTGATTTTAAAGCAATAGACTTCAGAGATTAGAAACAATAATTTCTTAGAGTTCTGCAACATATGAATTAAAATCATCTTCACAGTTTTAACCTAGAAGACCAGTTTTGCATTTGACAGTGTATTTTTCTTTAAATTGCAATTTCATCTGAAATAAAACCCCGATTTCTCTGTGGATGTCTAGAAAAAGATTCTCTGTAATGTCTACATAAATGTGTGTATTTTCTGTTGTCGGACAACTGGTCCTGCCTTCTGTGGTCTGCTGTCTGAATACTGGAATATTGTACAGTGCGTGCTTGCATTCTCTCAGGGGGGTAAACGAAGAGGATTCCCATCACTAAAGCCACAACCCCATGTTCCTGGAAATCCTCCACAATCCCATTTGATCTCAACACCCTGCCTTGCCTAATGTGTCCCTAAGCTGGCCTTATCACACCAGAGGGGATAAATACAGATGTACAGTTGCATCGTCAGCAGGTTATAGAAGAAATATAAAATTATCTATCTTACCATATTTATAGTGAATCAAGTAGTGTATACTTAACAACAGAGATAAATGATTCTGCTTGCATTGAAGAAAGGAGGAGGGACAAACTAAGAGAGAGAGAGAGAGAGAGAGAGAGAGAGAGAGAGAGAGAGAGAGAGAGAGAGAGAGAGAGAGAGAGAGAGAGATAGAGAGAGAGAGAGAGAGAGAGAGAGAGAGAGAGAGAGAGAGAGAGAGAGAGAGAGGCATTTAGTTAACTGAGAGGGAAAGAAAAGCATTATAAAACGTCTAACACTACTCCACTAGCCTCATTCATTCTAACAGAATAAATCCTCCATTATCATGACTCTCTTGGGTCTAAAAGCAAGCATCTTACAGGGAATTAATCACATTGGATAGAAGGGATGGGGAGAACATTTCATTTCCTCATCAGGTTTGGGGAGAATTGTTCTGGAAGCCAAGCGGCCACCTGGGAATGCTCTCCTCAGTCTTTGCTCTCATCTTCTTGCTTTTGTCTGTTTAAAGCCACTGCCTGTCACAGACTGGGCCTGGGCTGTTTATTCTGTCTGCTCTGGAGTTTTAGCACTGTCAAGCAATAAAAAGAAAAACATCTCTCCTCTGTTTGAGCAATACAGAGTACAGCGTAGTTATTAGTGCATGAAAAAGGACATCTTGTTTTCACAACTTTGCACAAATAAAAATCTAAAATGAGTTGCATGAATTTGAATTCAGACCTCTCAGTACTGTACTTATTAGAACTACATACTGCTTACTGTGATTTTAAAAGTGGTCTACAAAGCTTATGAGGTATCCTGAGGAACCAAGGCAACCAACATTTATCAGAAGGATTCACCAAGCAGGACAGACCCAGCAACACAAGGAAACATTCTGGAATGAGTCTGATTCTGCGGTTACAACTTAGTCCAGACAGAATGTTAAGATCCTGCTGTATTATTTTAGTGCTACATACCATAGGGTTTGAAAAAGGTACAGGAGTATCGTGCCATGTCACAAGAGGAAAAGATAAATTTGCCCAAGCTTTTTTGGCTTGTCAGTGTATAATTTACGTGTACCCAACTCTACAATGTGGCTTTTAAGTCTTCTGCCTAATTCTTTGGAGGAACTTATTGAGCAGCTCAAATGGAGAAGGCTGGCTGGTAGGAGACTATGGTTTCTGCTCTGTGTAATAGGTTGTCAGGAAGTTCCAGTATAAATGTGATTAAACCTGATAAAGTAAACTTAAAGAGAAGTGCTTGCATGCGTGTGTGTGTGTGTGTGTGTGTGTGTGTCCAGTTCAAGGCCAGCCAAGTCTCCTTAGGTCTCAAAACAAGTGCCATAAATTCAGCCTCTACTTACCTGCTATAAAAACGTCAAGAGAAGAGGATTTTATTGGGCCACACACACAGACAAATGCATACATCCACCCACACACAAATAAATGTATGTATGTATGTAACCTTTATTTAACCAGGCATGTCTCATTGAAATTAAAAATCTCCTTTGAGAGATAAAAATTTAAGTCACACAAACCACAGCTCTGGTTATGACTTTCATTCAGGATATCTGATCTATGTTGACAGAGGCATGGCATCCTAACAGGAAACAGTCTAAAGGGATCCACGATTAGTTGTAACAATAGACTTTATTTGAGAAGTATTTATTTCAGATGTAAAAATAATACAGTAAAAATATTGTAGGCTGTTTGGTTTTTATACATTTACATAAATTATTGTCACACAGATGTTGTCATGTTTATGTTGCAAAGGATTGTAGGTAGATGATGTATGCTTGGTTCAATTATGCTAACTCTGTCCAGCTAAAACAGTAATGAGTAACATTAAACCTTTTAAATTTGAACGTCAGCGTTATGGAACTGATGGGAATATAAAAGTCACAAGAGGTAATGAAGATGAGGAGGACCAAACAGAGGAAGAGGATGGAGTTGGCCAAAGAAGCTAGTGTTTGTGCTGCAGGTGCCACCTTCAGCTTCATAAATGAAACAATGAATGTGTGTTCCGGTGAGTAGTTCTGTAAGGTCCGGTAACAGCCATCTGGTCTTTGGTTCAGTGTCAGATCAGTGGTTTCGCACTCAGTACCAATGATAGTAGCAATAGTTCTGTTCTCATTTAAAACAGCTTCCGAATTTGCCCGTTTCTGAAGTTTCTCCCAGCGTCTTTCACTTGCTAGCTGGCAGCCAGGTTTAGGCGTTTTGTGGATGAAAACTGTTGACAACTTGCAAAGATAACGATCACCTGTTAGATTCTATATCAATTTTGCTCGAATAAATGACTCAAAGTCAACCTGGAGAGAAATTTTGAGGGGATAGATGAAGGTCCTATGGAAGTTGTGTGCAGCTCATTCCCGCTGCACATAACTTCTTTTCATGTAGGAAGTGAGGCAGACTCACTTCACTTTTTAATTTGTAAATTACAGCTGACAGTAATGCAGTGTGGCATTCTCTAAATTTACACCAGTCAAACAGAAAACAATAAATAACAACACAGGTAAAGTTAGTCTTCCTGTGTTTACTCTGTAGATTCCAGTACAGAACAAACCCAACGGTGTCATCAACCCAGCAACGTGAAAAAATGACAACTTCCATGGGTGAAAAATAGAAAAGATATACATTTTTGATGTAACTGAGTTTTTACATATCACAATCATCATTTTTTAAGTTAGTAGAAGATAACCTATTTAGACCAACATGTTCCACTAATTATGAATTCCTTAAAAGGGATACATGATTAGCTGAACACAAGTTTTTTAGTAGCTATTTATGCCTTCAACATTTCTCTCCAGAAGATAGTCATTTGTACAAGCAAAACTGATGAAGGATGTAACAGGTGGTCGTTACCTTCACAAGCTAAACAGCAGACAAACACCAGCTCTTTTGGCCAACTCTGTCCTCTTCCTCAGATTGGTCCTCCTCATCTTCATTACCTTGTGATTCCTACATTTCCATCGATTTCAACACACTCCAGTTTGAACTGAAAAATCTTAAAGACATTACTTCTTGCTGTTTTTGAGTAACAGCAAAGAGTAATGTCTGAACCAAGTAGACATCATTTACCCAGAATGCACTGCAGTGTGAACAACATGGAGACATCCGTGACAATATTTTATTAAAATTTATAAAAACTAAACAGCCGACAGTGTTAATACTGTAATGTTATTACATCTAAAATAAAGATTTCTCAAATAAAGTCTATTGTTACAACTAATCATAGATCCATTTAAGGTTCTATAGAACACTGCAAGTGAAATTTTAATTTTCTCATTCATAATTTTTATTGCGCTTTGATGGACTTTTATTACGTTAAGATGGTAAAATAAGCTGAAATTATTGAATCGGGTATATGACCATGTGTGGGCAAGGCTTATAACCACATGTGGGGAGGAAAACCTGGCAGGTTGGATCAGTTAATTCTGTTTCCAATAGAAAGGTGTCAGAAGACACAGTGCCTGACAGTTTGTTGAATATACTGTAGCTTGGCATAGCTGCAGGCCAGTCAGGGTGGAAAGTGTACTTCCTGATGCCTGCGGTCGCTTTCAGGCCACAGAGTAAAAATCCTTAGCAACGTTTTGAGGTGCTGACTTAGCCTCCAGATTCCCCTGAATATGATGTGCTGCTAAAACAAGTCTGACCAATGGAGGCCCCACCTCACCATTCACAGGATTCAAAGGATCTGCTGCTAATACTTGCCAGATAGATGCCAGATAGAGGGGAAACTCTCAGGGTGTAGCTGGGCCTGCTATGGCTCAGCGGTAGAGGAGATGTCTAGCAGATTGGAAAGTTGTGATTCCAGCTCCCTGCTGGCACTTTTACCCAAAGTTGCCTAGTGATTTATGTGTGAATGTATGTGTATTTCTAGATGTGAATGAGTGAATGTGGCTGTAATGTAAAGTACTTTGAGTGCTTGGCATAATAAGACTAGAAAAAATTTAGTTGATTTAGTTAAAGGGAACCAACACAATATAAGATATGCAGCTACAACGTCTTTTGTTGTTCGATATAAATACTGACAATATGAAAAGTATTTGTTGCATTAACAAGTTAATCAGACTGATATTTATTTATATTTTTAGCTTTTACAACAAAGGGATAAAACTTTACATGAATACCTTTTAAAATGGAACTTGTCATATTTGTGGATGAAGAAAAAAAGTAATGTTTTTTGGATCCTAATGGACAAAGGTGAATGGTGTCTGCATATCCAAACTAGTTGAAGCAGTTATTGATTTAAGTATGGCTGAAGCTCTTCAACCATCCTAGGGACATTTGGCATGTCTTTAGGTATAGAATCATATGCTTGAGATGAATTTTAGCTATAGAGGTTCTATGGATCAAAAAATAGTACAGTCACATTCGTTAAGCTTACATTTCTATCTTAAAATGTTTTTTTTATTGCTCTGATATAATACTCTAATCCTAAATATCATTAGCTGATATTTTTTGTAAGCAAAAAAAAAAGGTCACCTTTATTAAGGCTTGAAGTTTGTGTGGAATTAATCAATTTAACGTGTTTCACTTAGTGATGGAGTCACTGAATTTTCAATAATATTATTATGTTGTCAGAAAATAGATTGTAATAATACATTTAAAAATTTTCCCCAACTTTAAAGTAACAGCTGAGTTCAGCTGAGAAAAAAAAAAACAAAACAAAAAAAAACTGGAAATAAAGAAATAAAGCTAGAGTGACCTGGGTGGATAAGGTTACACACAGTGAAACTAAGAATTTTGAAAGTATATTTTTATTCATTTTTAATTAAGAATTGCTAGTGAAATATTTAGGTTCTTCAGTCATTGAATTCATTTGACTAATCTTTATTCAGATATGGCGCAATAATCTTTTGTCCACTCCCTATAAATACATATTTTTGTTTCCTTTTTCACTTCTTTCTTCATTTTAATAAAAAATAACACACTCAAAGTGATTATTTGCAATCAATAAATTAAATGTGTGTGCATGGTGAAAAACAAAATAAAAAAAAAAAAATACAACAAACAAACAAAAAAACAGAACAACAAGATTTCCAGTTCCAGTTTCAGTTTTTTGTTTCCATTTAGAAGTATTTATCTGTTGGGACTGTGTTTCTAGTCTTGTTAAAGAAAAAAAGTGAAAGTAATCTGAAACTGGTCCCAAATGTCCCACCTATCAATTCATCCCAGACTGACACACTCAAGCTCAGCCTGTTCCTTTGGTTTCAAAGGGAAAATGTCACTGACTTGTTTTGGGAAGGTGTGCAAACAGAGTTGGTGATAAGGGTCTCAGGGTGATCAGGTGCCTCCTTATGACAGGAAGAAGAGATTCTTTTTGGTAAATATGAGTCTAACTAGCTCAATAAAAAAAGAAACACTCTGCAACCTGAACTAGTTTTAGAAAAATAACGATGCCTTTTGGTGAGATCTTGAGGCTGCTTCTCAGAATCTGTATTTTAGTGAAAACATTTCACTAAAACAGAGATATGATATAATATTCATCAACAATATCCAACATGGTGTCCGATACTTCTCTGCATATGTGTGTATTGAGGGAGGCAGAGTAAGACAGACAGAGACAGACTTCCTGTGAAGATGTGACCTGCTGGAGGAACATACGCATTTACAGACATGAAAGCCAGCAACAGCATGCAGTGTGTGTGTGTGTGTGTGTGTGTGTGTGTGTGTGTGTGTGTGTGTGTGTGTGTGTGTGTGTGTGAGACTAACCAATGCATGTGTGTGACACATCTGGGACTGTAATCAGTGAGCTTCTTTCAAGAGCTGCCAAAGCAAACAGGCCAATAAGGAATCCACTTTACAGACCATCGATCTCCGCTCCACACAGCCAACACAAACACGTACACACACCATCACACACACGGTCAGTGTAGCTCCCTGAACATGCAGAGGAGCAGCTTCATTCATTCTTACAAAGTAGCTTAGTTTAAAAGTGCACAGAGTTAAAGGACATATACTGTTACACGAACCACTGAACACACGCACACACACACACACACACACATGCACACACACACACACGCACACGCACGCACACAAATACAAAGGGCCACGTAGAAAACTAGATCTCAAATGAAGTTTTCTATCTGTGTGAAAAGCTGTTGCACCGGCAGAAAGACACAAGAGGAACGACAACAGGAAACTTTGCATCATGTGAAGGATCAAATCTATATTTATACTTACACCAACCACTTTATGTACGATAACTTACATTATAACATACTACAATTTATACCATAACATTTCCTTTCTATTTTTAACAATAAATCACACCATCTTGGTCAAACTAATCCCTTATATCCCTTCTTTCAGAGAAGGAAAAGGGGGAAAACTGAGGTGAAAAACAGAAAACAAATAAACAATGGGAATATTGTTTTGTGGTCTGAATGATTCAGAGCGTCCCGCTCTGCAGATCCATCAGCTTTTAAAACACTTCCAGATGAACCTCAGACAATAGGACGAGAGAAAACAAGGCTATCACGTCATCCATTTACTTTGGGCTGCTGTGGTGAACAACAATAAATCCTGCAGGGGCAGGACACAAGAACACACACACTCTCCAACACACACAAGAAAGTGTGTTTGTCCGTGTGCATGTGCAGCGATCTGGAAAAGGAAACCAGATAGATTGAGCTGATAGGTAAATGCATGTACTTGAAAGCCAAGGCATAATGCAAGCCACCAACAGGTTGTTTTTACAATGCATGTGCACATTCACAATACTCACACTTGCTGTGTGTGTATTGAGGTGCTGCTGCATGCACCCACGCAAACACACGCACACACGCAAACTCACAGCCAAGTGCAGGAGACAGCCTCCATTGAGAAAATCAACGAGCTGTGCCTCTCCTGAGACTGCGTCTACACACACCCACACAAACAAACACACACCGATACACAAAGGCGGGCATACAAACCGAAGCTATCGCTAGCAGCATCAGAGAGAGAAGCAGTGACTGTGACGGAGCTGTGAAGTTGTTCTGGCAAACCAGCAGCTTGCTTCATGTTTATGCTCTTTGAAAATCCATGTGTGTAATAAAAAGAGAAAACCCAGCAACATGGCCGCTCTGTAGGTGATGACATTAATTCTAATGCTGCAGGTAACCTGAGATCAACTTGACTACAGTTGAAACCAGAAGTTCACATAGTCAGAAAACAAGAGACACTTTTTTCCTCACTGTCTGAAGACTAAACTTCTCTTCTTCCAGGTCAGTTAGAATAACCAAACTGATTTCTATTTGCTAAATGCCACAATAATGAGACAGAATTTGTCTATATATCAATGTCTTCAAAATCACAAGTTTATATGTATTGTTTATCTGGTCTTTCTAATTAGTTTAGAGCCAATGTGCCCTCATTTCCATAACTCTTCAAAACAAACCTTGGTGTATAAGCAATCATATTCATACTGGACTATCATATTACTACATGTCATTCTGAGTCAATCCATTCACCACTCTTACATATTTTAGTGTTGCTGTGTCCACATCCACAGAACATTTGTAAATTTAAACTTAATTTCCCAATTTTCCACAGTTCATACTGAACTTTTCCACCACTGCAACCTTTTATTGGTTCCATCCTTACATGCATATTTCTATTGTTTTCTTAATTCTTTCATTTTTTTACTTAGTAGCTCAGTGATTTTTTAAAATAAAGTATTTAACTGGAAAGTTGATTATTTTTGTTTTATTTTGAGACGTTGTTTGAGTTTTTTTCCATACATGTGTAGCAACTTGCTGTAAAACCCCCCAAAACGCTTGTGCTGCATTTATGCTTTCAACAATAGGCTCTAGTGGCCTTTATTCTTTATTTTTCAGTAAATGGACAGGATAGAGGCAGAGAGCACCATTTGGTTATTATTTTTGTGATAATTAGGTGGCACCCTGACTTGGTAATTTTGATCTAAAATTACTGGCTTCGTTAATAATTTCCCTCTGCAATTTTTAAAGTTATTCATACCCGAACCAGACCTATTGTTGCACAACAAAAGTTTGGGTGCATCTAATTCTGTTAGTCACCTAAAAAGGTGTACCAGTGCAACTAGTGCAAAGAGTTAGTCTAAAACTCTCTAGTTTACACAGAACCATGATGGTTAAGAAGTTCCACTCCTGTTTCATGGACTGTGTAAGTTTCTGAAAGTAAACTGTGAAATTATTTCTATGAAATAATTCATACGAAAAAGTCGAACTAAAATTGAGGAATAGTAAGAATATGCTTCCATCAAGTGGATATTCTCACCATATTAAGAATTTTTTATTTTTTTTGCAAAAAAAATAAAAAAAGGATTAGGATAAAAATATCTTAATGAGTGACATCACCTCTTGGTGGAACAGAAAGTCAAGAGATGTAAGCTGAATGAGGTAACCATACGCAGATGAAACCTGTGTGTGCGGATGCGTGTGTGTGTGTGCATACACAGACAGCTGCAGGAAGGATCCTGCTGAGAAAGAGCAGGACACGTTGTCATCTGCTGTGGCCACAGCATCAAAAAAATACGCACACTGGGACACACGCACACACGCAGACCCATACACACACATCAAAGCATGTGCGGCCTACTTGTTCCAGCACTGTTGTGGTGTGTGAAAACAAATAGCAGCATCACACATACAGACACACACATACCCAGTTTCTCTGACTCACTCTTGCAGACACACGCAACCGCTCACATACACAGTATAATCAGTCGATCTGTGCATATACACGTACACACTCAGGAGCCCACATAATGGGCCATTTCAGCACTGAGACCACAACTAATACAGTAAATGACAGAGAAGGACTGGGAGAGGGCCAATCTAAATGTGACACTGATTTCTGTAGTGTGTGTGTGTGCATGCGTGCGTGTGTGTATGTGGTGTTTACGGCCCATACACCGTGACTCTGCAGGCTGGGGCACAGATGCCAGTGTGGCCGCAGTGCTGTTGGGCTCACCGTCCCGACCTACTGCGGTTCATGGATCCATGTTCAGTCTTACACTGAGCTACATGCATGGAGTGCTGTCCTTAAATAACATGGCTGTGGTGCTGGAAACTCTGACCGAAGTGTCAGTGGAAGCATCAAAGCAGCGTAATGAGAGAGTAGAGAAAAACCAGTCAACAAGGCAGCTCACACCAGTCCAAAACCCAGGAATATACTGTACACTGCGCCGTCCGCTCCAAAGGCTGAACATGCAAATGTGTGTCTGCTTAAGTGCAAAGGATAAGAGAGGACATTAGATAATTTGGCTGAGCTGAACGATTTAAAGCAGCCCTTACCAAGATGTGTTCTTTTAAAGGAACTTTGAAAAACCCACAGTTCCTCTTCAGAACGCTCCTCTAATCCCCTGCAGCTGAGGCAGAGCGCCACGGACCCTGAGTGGGCCTGCTGGATGAGGTTTCCTTTTGAAGAAAAACACAGTTTATCTTCTCTACGGTTAGCTAAAAAGAGAGAGAGCTGTTGGGTTCTGGAAATTGCCCTGGGATGAGATGTAATGATCTGATGGTAGACAAATGGAAATGAGTTTAATGCAGTACTGACTGCCACCAAATAAACCCTGTTTGTCACCATTCTTTGTTTGGAGTAAATGGCCCAATTTTTTTTAAGAACAAGTTCATAAACACAACAGGGGAAAGTATTACTCATTTCCCAGAATCAGTGACTACATGACCAAGCTGTTCTCACAGTAACTATAGCAATGAAACTCCTCTAAACTTGGCAAACCAACCAAGGCCAGGCGATATGGCTTAAAAAGAAAATTTCCAATTTTTTTAAACCAAATCCAATTTACTATTTGAATGGATTCTCCTAAGCTAATCTACCCTTAGGCTTAAATTAACTAAGGAATCCTTAAAATGAAAGAGACTGAAAAAAAGAACACAAACTTTCCACATGTAAGACCATCTTTCTGCAGTGGAGTCAGACATGGAAACACGGCAGCACTTTTATTTGAAATTAACCCTGGAAGAACTTGCTACTCATTTTCTGATCACAATAGGAAGCAAAGGGGGAATAATGTCAAACATGAGGCATTTCTGGAACAAAGTGAGAACCAAAGTAGGTGCTTCAGGAAAAAATGTTTAAAAAATATTTTAAAAAAAGTCAAAAATTATGTGTGGACTCCAAAATTAAATTATGGTTGAAAGATGTTTGGCAGTTGGTGAATCTGTCTGAAATTCCTTTTAACACCTTTAAAGATGAAGATGGGGATTTCTGTGGCCTGTCATGCAACAGACATCAGTAAAGCTGGAAGATACTGAAACATCGGAGCATTTTTCCTGCTTTGGGCTTAATATTACAGAACAAAATTAAAAAAAATCATTATTTGTCCAGGGATATGTTCTCTAACATCCCAGTATTTGAACATAGTGCTGCATTTCGCTCAGTTCGACGTGGATCCACCTGATCTGAGCTACTTAACATCATGCTGCTCTCTGATTGGGTGATTCCCCTCTGCTGTCTTCAGAGATTTGAGTCTTGTATGATGTGCTGTACATTCCAATCCTAAAAGTAATTTTCGTGGACAATTATAAATTTAATGGAGTTGTTTGAATCACAAGGAATAGTTGCTGAAATTATTTTAAATATTGTAATTCTTTAGAGGGAGATTTTTTAAAATGTAATTTTTTTTTTCAGAGTCAAATAAAATTTTATTTAATTTTTTTATTTTTACTGTTACAGCTGGTGGAATACCTCCAAAGAAAAGACGTGTATTAAGATAGAATAAAACGATAAGTGTCTGACGGGCTGTTTATTCTCTGGAGCTGCAGCTTTATGGAGCTCTTGATGTCATCATTGTCAGTTATTTGTCAGCTTGATTCGGATCATTTGAAGTGTAACATTGCTGTTTCCTGATGGAAACATGCACATAGATAATTTCCAAAGTAACCTGTAGAATAAAGCCTAAGCCCTACATCTATATAACCGTGTACCATACATGTTGATTCATGTATGCATCTGCAGCCATAAATCAAATCTCCTGCCGCGGATGTGCCTCCACCCCTGCTGTGCAAATTTGTCCAATTAGCCACGGCCCCCGTGTGTGGGGTGGAGGGAGCAGGGGGACAAGGGGCGGAGTGTGTGAGCGTGAAGGCACACACACCCGCCCACACTCTTGCAGACCCTTACAATCCAGTGTGAAATGGGGCTGTGACACAGTGTGAGGATTAGGCAACAATAAAATGCATTTCACGGCTGCGCTGCTTTACAGGACTGGCCTCCATCGAGCTGTTGGCCCCAACTCAGCCACCGCTCCACCCCTTTAATCTGCCCCTCTATTGAAACACACACACGCAGAACAAATCCACACCCTGGGGGAGACGCAGCAACATGCTTGTCCAAATGAAGTTGTACGCTTCCATCTCTGGCAGCAGATTAGTCGCCGCTTGTCATGAACGGAGCATAAAACTGTGGACAAATGTTTCATTCCTCAGGCTGTTACTTTTACTGTGGTATGGAATTATTTCTAGACATTTCACACATCAAGTTTTATTGAAAAATATAAGTCATTACTCTCTCATGGAGCAAACAAAATAATAAAGATAATTTATAGTTTGGATGATCTGACTTGCGATATGCATTAGTAGTTCTTTCATTGCATCATGATGCTGAAATGACTTATCTAAAGCATAAATTATTGCAAACATTGAGGGATATAAAATTGAAATCCTGTAACTTGAAGTGTCCAAAGTTTTGATATGGACCAACCTGTGTGCAACAGCAAATCAAATTATGGAAATCATATTTAATCAAAAGAATCAAGACTTCATCACCCATCACGTCTTTCTAGGAATGATTTACGGCAACCCTGAGAGTATAAACCCCTCCACCAACAGCAAACATAATGGTACAGTTTACATGTCCCAGAATGCATTGCTGCCAAAGTATTAATATGGACCATCAAGATTCTGCATTTTGTAAACAACTTCAAAACTTCTTTAGCAGGAAGTGAAACGTTTGCAGATGGAGTTCTCCTCCTCACCGTAAAACGATTCCTACTCCTCCAAACATTTCATTTTGTTTTACATGTAAATTTCTCCAAATATTTGCCACGGAAACAATAAAAAAATGTGAGCAAGACTCAGTGAGCAAGATTCTCCCTCTACTGCAATTTCTACTGTGGCAAATGAGTGACTAAGCAATGCATGAATGGAATGGAGATTAACTTGTGCAAAGATAAGAAAGGGAGAAAACTGCCAAGAAAATGGATGAGTTTTGATTGGGCAAATAACAAAAAGTGCACCGGGGTCCCAAATGAGTCAAACTATAAATAATTCTTAGGACCTTTTGCTTACTATAAAGAGTTTGAACATGAGGCAGCAACTGAAACAACATATTTTTATTTAATGACACTTCAGCAGAAAGAGCGTCTGTCCCTGAGCATCATCACAACTACAGTGCAGATGCAGCCTTACAGTGGACGCCACTAATCCAATAATTTAAGCCTTTATTAGGTCTAAAGCATCTTCTGTCACTTTTATTAGGTTTAAAGGGTATAAACCAGGTTGGAACAGACATAAGGTCCCACAAGGCATGTGATGGTTGTGATGGGAAAGAATCCCATCACAACAAGCAAACAAACAATGGTGATATGGTCTCCAGCACTTACACTGAGCCAGGAGTGTTTAAACACACACAGCTTTCTGTCTTATTACTGTGTGTGTGTGTAGAAGATGTCATGCCGCTATTCTGGACATGAGGGACACAAAAGTTTGCCATCAAATCTGCTAATTTTATGTGGATTGTGTGATTAATTTGATTCTTCCTAAAAAAAATAGACCACATGGGATTATTTACACCAGAAACTGAAAAAAATAATGGATCTGAAAACTAAGAAAATTATAAACATAAGCAGAACAATTAAGAGTTAAGAAAACAACTTTGGTTCCCTCTGGTGACTCCTGACATATTTATGGAAAGAAACTGCAGATGAAGGACGGAGGTTTAGCTTCAGTTTTCACCTTGCTGCTCCAAGGCTCGCCTTTTCCTCATACTGGCTTGATTGGATCTTGTGCATTTCTGTAGATGGGTGTGTGTTGTGTGTGTGCATGTGTGTGTGTACATGGGGATGCAGACAGTCATCCTGCAGTGCTGAACACATTTAAGGCTCTTATACGAGGGATTATCCAGGAAGGCCGAGGGGTCTTAACTTCAACACACAGGGTGTCACTGCAAGGATGCATTAGCAAAAATACCTGATTCACAACATGGTGGTAAAAATGTGCAAAATGATCAAATTGGTTTAAAATGGAAACACAGCAACTGTGAATACTGCTGCAATATTAATAATACAATTTTTTCTTTATTTGCAGATTGAAAAGTTCAGAAAATTGTGGATTATCAGTTAAAGGGGATCAAACCAAAAAAAAAAGAAGAGAAAGAAACCCCCCCCAAAAAACAAGGATTTTTGTGCATAAATAAATACAGACAAAAAGTGGTTCCAGACAAAACAATGAGTCTTTTAAAAGACTGGTCAAAGTTTGAAAGACGAAATTTACATAAATCGTGATGAATCAACCAAATACTACTAACTGGTGAAAACAGAAAGAGTAGGAAAAGAAACAGCAAGTGAAGAAGAGTTAAATGAAGAACGAAAAGAAAGAATTGGCAGATGATCCTGTGTTTTTGTCAGTGTCTGCAGCCTGATGAAAAACTGCTGATGTGTGTGTGAGCGAGTGTGTGTGTGTGTGATTTGACGGATCTGAGGGGGTGTTATCAGGCGAGGTAAATCGGCCTAAACCTGGTGCTAATGTCTTACTGGGGGTGTGGGAGAGATTAATAAGGACCCGCTCCAAAAGGCTTTAGCCGGCTCGCTAAGATTCTTAACTCGGCTAACCTCCCTTGGCGCAACCTGAAATCCAAAATGAGTGTCCCTGGTTGAGGGGCATAAAAACCCCCAAAACATTCACACCAATCATATTTCCCACAACACAATCAATTCAACATTTTTTTTCCCAGACGGGACAATCAGTGAATGTTTCTCAAACCGGATACGGCAGATTGTGGAAAACAACTTAGTTTAGAACTCCAGCTTAGAGTTCATGAAGTTCGTTCTCCAGTTTGAAGATTTGATGTCTGTATTACAATGGGTTTATTATTAGATATTACCTTTCATTTCAAATAATGAACCCCTCTTTGATGGTAAAAATAAATTAAAAGAATGAGTTTTAACTATTTTTCCTCATAGTAGAGAAATAACAGTCCATGTCAGAGGAGATGAAGGAAACAATATCACAAAATGTGATGAGACAACTAACCAGAGCTCATTCCCCTCCTGTTGCCCTGACAACTCTAAACAAATTTTCCTTGGTATAGAACCGATTTGATTAAAAAAAAAAATCTGAAAATTAAGAACTAGCAAGTGACTAAAAACACCTATTATTGTCAAAATACCACAAATAATGTCAAAAACCTATGCAAATGCTTAACTGAAGGTTTAACAGTTGCATTAATTTGAACGTTCCAACAATTATTTTAGTCTTTTAAATCACTTTGTCCTTTTCCATTTCAAAATTCATTAAAGGGTCACCTAATCCCATGTTAATGTTAAGCATCTGTAAGTGGATGTGTCCAGAGTGCTGGGATGGAGGAGCAGGCCTGACCTCATCCTTTCTAGCTGGACTGAGACACAAATCTGGGTCATTACTGATTCCCAACAGCAGCTCGCCTCCGCTCCTTCTGCTTGTTAAATGTTCTGCTTCTATTTACTCCCCACACACACACACACACACACACTTATAATTACTGGCAACTACAAGATGCTGCTCTCAAAAACTGATCCCGTGACTGACTTTGGTAAGCGTGATTTTAATCCAACTCAGTCCAAGTGATTTTGTGGTTTTATGACTTAAGGGGATTTAATTGAGGGCTTTATCATCAAACATGTCAACAAATCTGAATCAATGTCATTTTATTCATATTATAACAGAAAGCCTTTTTATTAAATAAAACTAAATCTATAATAGTAAACTATTCACAGATTTATTAAACTGAGGTAAAATTAATAAAATTAACAGAAACATTGAATGAAACAGAAGCAAAATAGTTTTGGAGACTTTAATAATCGAGCATGGCAGTGCTACCAAAGAAAACTCACAGCACTGACTTCATATGGAATCAAATGATCAGGTTTCCATTATGGTATTTCCCTTAGCGAACTATTATCTAGTCATTTTCTATTAAAGTCTTCTAGTTATCATCTGACATCTGATCATCTCTATTGATAAGGGGGAACAATAGTGACTGTGTGTGACGGTGAGGAGAAAACAACTTTCAGGTTTTTTTAATTGTCACTTTTTATACTGATTTGTCCCATAAGTCCAGTGCTGGTTGAAAGGTGCTGGCCCTCTGTGTTGTGTGATGACGAGCTGATTGAGGTGGATTGCATGTTTTTGTTGCCCCCTAATGAGAGATCAAAGCGCTGAGTTGTGAGGAGAGACGAGCTTTAAATCTCTGCACTTCTCATAAACTCTCCTGCTCTGACTTCCTCCTGTCATTTACACAAACAAAGATGCACAAAAAAAATCTGAGATCAATTCTTCCATACTGGAAGTTTAATTTGAATTTGAATTTAATTTTCAGATAAAATTAACAAATTGATCAACAATTATGTCTATAAATGTAGAATTTATGAAAATCTTAAGCATCTGGAGCTTTTTGTAGGTTATGTGAACTTATTTTGTGTTGAATATATTGCAGGTTATACACAAGAATGTATCAGAATGATTTTGACAGGGAATTTGAGTAAAAAATTACTTGCATATCTCAACTGGAAATGATCAAAATGGATAAACTAACAGCTGATAGGAGAATTAGAGTAAAATAATTGAAAATACAGCATTTGATGTGTGTCAGAGTAGTGACCTAATCCCTCACCTTATATGTTCCTTGAACATATAACATTCAAAGAACATTGTATGTGCCTTTAATATTTATAAAGAGTGGATGCTACTGTTGGTCCAGAAGGAGATAAAAACACCTGGGGTAGAAGTCCTAACACCAGTGCACAGTAGGAGCAGGAGGAGCAGGAGCAGCAGGAGGAGCAGGTAGGAAGGGGTGGATGGAGAGCTGGATAGAGATGGAGGTTTGCTAGGTGGAGGCAGTGAGACACAAGATGGAACAAGTTGGTGTTCAGACAAGAACACAGGAAGACTTGTGTATGCAAAGTGTTCTATAGAGAAAGATCGAGTTAAAAATGAATATCTCAGAGGGACGGATTACGTCAAAACTTTTGGCATCAAAGTTGGAAAGGTGAAATTGATTACTTAGATATTTTAAAAGAGAGAGAAATGTTAGAGAGGATGAACAGACGGTAGATGATCTGCGGGGCAGACCTGCACAGCTAAAGACGAGAGAGAAGAGGTGGAGGCTGGAGGAACTCCGGGAACATGGAGCCTCCACCAGCTCCATCTCCTGCTTACACCATGGAGATCAATGAATGGTAGCACTTAGAGCGAAGACACATAGAGTGTATTGTGAAGGAACTGTCAAGCCACTGACAACACAGTGGGTAAACACACATAGTGCTATTCATGGATGCATCACACAACTACATGCATGCGCAGATGGGGATGCACACCCACTTGCACACGCCGAAAGGCGTGCACTCACACACACCTTTTGACATGTAGACACACCAGGCGAGTGCAGGCCTTTGGCTTGAGGAGGTGTAATATTTCAGTAATGTGATGGAGTTTGATCCAGGGTGTCCAGTGTCCCATAGAGCTGCTGTTTTATTAGCACAAAGAGCACTCAGGGGCTCTCCAGTTCTCTCACTCGCACACAAACACACACATGCTTATCTGTACACTTTGATAACCACAGCAGATCCTACAGTGAAGGAAATGCATGAACACTGTGACTGTAAAATACCAATAGCATCCAATACTTGGTTGGCTGAAAATGGTATCAGAATATAAAATAAATATTCTGGTACAACACTGAATATTCTTCTCAAAAAATAGCTTTAGGACAAAGTTTTGGGGCAGCAACAATTTATTAATACTTCGAAAGTGGGATGCACCCCCTAGAGGTTACCAGACCATTTCAGGGTCAACACAGAGAGACACCATCCATACCACACTCACACTGCAGGGCAATTCAGAGCAGCCATGTAGAAACCAGAATACACACAAGGATGGAGAACAAACGCCTTACACACACAGGCTGCAGTGTTGATGTGAACCTTAAACCTTCTGACTGTTAACCTTGCTTTGCATTTTCTGCTAATAAAGAACTGCATTTAGCAGTCCCTCCAGGATGTTGCTTTTTTTTTTCATTGTTAAAGTTTAAAATAACTGATTTTGCAGCATCTTTTTCAAAAACCTGTTGCAAAAGGTATGAATTTCTTTATGATTTTTTTGCCATAAGATGGTTACAAAATTATTGAAATTGTTGCACTTAACCTTCCTACAAGAGACAGAATTCTAAAGTGAAAATAGTGTTTTCAAGAGTCTTTTTGAAAGAGCACCTTTAACACAAATAAAATTGCAAGAGTTGTCAAAATGCAAAAGACAAATACCATATTGGTCATTCCAGGTAGCATGAACTATATACACAGTTTAAGCAAATCCTACAGAACATGTCAACATGGTTTTTGCGACAAAAAAGGGCAAATCTTAACATCACATGTTTCATCTTGTAGGTCCAGCTTTCAGAGATATTGTGAAAGAAAGATAAATGAGCGGCTGAGAATGTTAGCATTTTCTTACAAAGTCTTTGGAACTTATCTGAAACTAATATTTTTTTCAACCAGGTACAACAAATTTTGCCACACAAATGATTTAAAGAGGAGGGGGCCATTCGATCCTTCTGCAACAATGTTATCTGGCAGACCAATAAGCAGCCTTTGTTAGTTTACTGCCAACACAACAGGCCAACAGGAGAACTACCTCTTTATTAATTAGATTACGGTAATAAGAGTCTCACCTTCAAATACTAGGGTCATAGTCACAGCTTTGATTTATTTCCCTAGAAATAGTTGAGCTTAAACAGCAACTAGATAGAGACAGACTTCATTCTGAGGGGAAATATTTGTTGAGTTTTAGGCCGTGCCATCTCCCTACTGCACTCGGCACAAATCATAAAAATCCTTTTGCAACTGACTGATGTTAAGCTCTTCTGGTAAATAACAATACACTTTATCTTCCTGAATAAACTATAAATCAGCAAACATTCTGAGACCTTTGTGTGTCTTTGCTGTTTAGTTCAGCTTGACTCTGTTATTTTAGAAGGCGTCCTCAAAAGAATTAACTCCTGGGAGGAAACATATTATCCTCATTATTCCAAATATTCTAGGACTAATTGCATGTGATTGTCAAAATGCATTGATTATGTAGAGACTGCCATATGGTCTAAAAGCACTGATACTGGATCTACTTGTTCATGTGCAGGAGCCCAGTTAAGTCTCCATACCATTCCCATGGCTATATCTAGAAAACAGTCAATGTGAAATTTGAACAACTTGATGTCAGTATGCTTTTTCCCCAATATCGATATGAGCTTACTATGCTCTTTTATGCCAAACACTACCAGGGGAGCGTCAGCAGCTCAGGTATTGACAGAGAAAGGAGGGTCCAGATAATGCACAGACTGTGACTGCAGAGTGGATCATATTAACACATCTTATTGATGTGGCTTATAACAGATATCATATTCATGCAGTGCATGATGTGTGGAAATGGTCCATATGAACTGGTGATGTAGCTCAGAGTTTCATCTTGTGATCACATAATAGACTAATGGCATTAAGAAATCATCATATTATGTGAATCATCCTCATAAGACTTTCATTTGCTTTTCTCTGACACCCACAGAAAAAACTCTGGCTGGAAGTTGGCCCAGGAAGTAAAACAAATCACTTTTCATTTTACCTACGCAACATCAGCGCGCTGAACAGAGGAGCTATGTGTGCATCTTTACACAATTATAATCTGACTTTATGGACAATGCTGTTTAGTTTGAAAATAAATTGTGTAAGCTATTTTAAATGCCAGCGCTTCTAGTCTTGTGATAATGTATGACATGGAAAATGTATTGTAAGAGTCATCATAAGACTCGGATTTTCTTTTACTGCTTCCACTGGAAATGATTACCAGCTTTATTAACTGTGCATCCTGGAAGGCTTTAAGCATTTTGTTGTGATTTGCTGCTTAGCGTTTTTCAAGTGTATTTCTACAACGATATCTTTAGTGCAGCTGCTTTTGTTTCTTTCCATCCATGCTTGTTCCATCGCCAATATTATGATCCTGGGTTGAGTGGATTTGTGCACACAAACAAAGTCGCATTTGTTAATCAAATGGCATTTAAGTGTGTATGTAAGAATAACAAAAAAAAAAGCCAAATAATTTTAATTGTTGAGAGCTGTGTTAGTTGAATGAATATGTACAGAAAAAAGAAACGTCAATTTAATATCAGGAAAGAGTACTGATTCTTAGTTACTGCTGGCATAATGAACCCATGCATTAGATTACAAAGAAAATCATTTGGAAGGAATAGATCTTTTTTCATTGCTTCTGAGGCATGTTTCATTTAAAACTGAGCCTAAAGCATGTAATAAAGTAAAATAGAATTGTGAAAAGATATGAACAGACATTTCATATCTCAAAAGAGCAGCCACAGTTGTCTTCAAGCTCTTAATCAGCCACTCCGCCAATCTGAAAGGATCAGACAAGCTGGTGGGGAGCTGGGTATCATTGTGTGCACCAGACTGAATATGCTGAAGGTAAAGAATAAATGGTCTAAAAGCAGCTTCATATTTCTGTAACCACAATGGGCACTATTATTACCAAGTATAAAGTTCAGTATATAGATGCAGGAAGAAATGCAATTCCAAGTTGGTCATATAGTAAAAAACAAGCCAAAGGAGCCATCTGAAATCCTCCAAGGCTTGCTTCAAGGTTAAGATGTATCACGTTTTGATTGCAAAACCGGTCACATTTTGAACCTTTCTGGGCTCCATAGATGGCAAGGGCTAGCTGGACCGAGGACATCACTGACAGAAAAACACAAACAAGATAGACTGAAGTTTTCGGAAACACGTTAACAATCCGTGAAGTTTTCAAAAGAACTTACTTTGGACTGATGAGACAAAACTAAAGTGTTTTGGCATCAGCTTCATGAAAACAGTAGAGGAAATGAAACTCAAGCTTGGTTCACACAGCAAGATTTTCATGATTTCCCCTTCTGATAAACTTAAAGACATACCAATTATTGGGATTTCTCTTAAGATCATTTTAATAGACATTCCTGTTGTGTGGTGTGCTAAGACTGATCTAATCCGCTGGGATGCTCCAATCTAAAATCGGGAATATTCAACATTTGAATATTTGGGCCAAGACTTCATTGTCTGTTGAATGTGACGTTGATAAATCAGAAAGCAAAGTGACAAAGACATTGAACGGAATCTAAAATAAAAAATACAAAACAACTGCCACAGCGGACCACAACAGAAGCATGGTGATGTTACAAAATATTGTATTTGTGTACAAATTTTGTATGCTTGTATGACTTCAGTATATTATTCATTTACACACGCATGCAAACTCATGTCTAGCATTCTAAATTTCTGTGCACTTCCTTAAGAATTCTGAGGTCAACATATGCTATAATTACCTTGATGATAAGAAGCCACAATAATGACATTAGGCATGAACTGACAGCAATCCTTCCAGACAGAACCACGGCACCCTCCCTATCCTGGACCTGATGGATTAGTCAAAGTCTGCAGGGTCACAGTGAGATGGGCCAGCTCAAAGGGAAGGAGGGGGTTGTGAACACCAAGGAGTGTTTGCTCAGTCTCACCTCTGCTGGCCTTTGGGGTGGACAGTGATAGGATTGGGTCTATCTGAGCCAGAGGGTAGTTAATGAATGAAAATGTGATATTTGCGCGTGTGTGTGAGTGCGTGTCTGTGGAGCTGCTGACAGTGCGAAGAACATGTGTTATGAATTTATCAGAACGGGCGCCCGGGCCGTCATCGGGAGCACCAGGGTTCATTTCCAAATGTTCTGGACTGCTGGGATGAACGGCATGCATGACAGCTACCTGACCCCCTCCCCACACACTCCTCCCTCCACCATGACAAACACACACATCGACAAGCTGGCCCAGTGCTCGACACTTTAGACTGATTGGGTGAGCAACTGCAACAGCTGGCTGAGGATTAAGGCATGGCCAGATTCAGTGTGTATGTATTTCTCTCTGTGTGTGTATGGAAGGGACTGTCCCTCTGGCACCTGTCATCTAAACCCAATCCTTGTACTCCTAAGCTTGGTGGATGAGCATAACCCAGACCTCCTCTGGGACCCTGTTCTCCTGTCCTAAAACAGAATCAGGCTGAGTTGATGAGTTCAGCTTGGTGGCAGGGCCAAGCTGGGGGGCAAATCGGGGGCAGCTAGGACTGAGACTACAGAAGAAGAGGGGGGGGAAGTTTGGATCCACACAGATGTTAAGAAAACAGCAATAAACTGAAAACTAGCTTAAATAAGAGCATGAAAATGATACAGTAACAACCGTCACACCACTGCTGGGTTAGCCCTCAGGGAGAAAATTATGGGAGCCAAACAGCTTATGTGGATCAAACCCATATTAATGGGACTTATAACACATGAGGGTGAAAAGGGTCTGACAATTTTACGCCTACATCTGTGAAACAGCATGACCACATTCACTGAGATGCTGGTGAGAGAACACACACAGAGTCCCATTTGGGATTCATTCTGCTGAGAGAAGGCAACACTCAGCTCTCAGCACCCAGCCTAACACTTGTCTGATGACTCTATTTTCAGGTCCCCACCCCCAGACCCAACACCCGTGCATCTTCCTCAACACTCTGTAGCCTGTAGACTTAACACACCCAGAAATCCTAATGCCAAGCAGAGCCACATAGGAATGCAGAATGCAAAATGCAGCAGTTAAAAATACAAGTGCAAGATGGTTCTGGGTTCGAATCCTGGCCGACTTTTCTTCTACATGGACTTTTCATGTCCTCCTTCTGCATGCATGGGTTCTCTCTGGGTACTCTGGTTTCCTCCCACAGTACAAACTGACGTGTTAATTGGTTCCTAATTGTCCTAGGTAATGGATGAGTGTGAATGGTTGTTTGTCTTGATCGTCCCTGTGTGCCTCTGTAATAGACTGAGTGTACCTCATCTTTAGCCCAATGACAGCTGTGGAGTATCAGAGAATCCTGCTGTCACCCCCCACAGCCAAATGGTAATGCTGCAGATGCCCATTGTCTTCTAATCCACAAGTTGTCGGCCAAATCTCTTGATGTTAGAGTCAGTGGGATGTGACTCTATATGTGATGCGGTGTGGAATATTTTGAGACACACTGTTTGAGATTTACAGTAATAATTACAATATGTAAGATTTAAAACTATTGTCTGCTTATAGCTGCTGAAACTTCCCTTAGATTTAGACAAAAAAATGGTCACGTCTGATAAAAAAATCTCAACTGTTCCCAACCAAAAAAAAGTAATTATATTTTTAGCTTTGCCATCATCATTCCGGTAAGTTATAGCTGAGCAAATCTTATTTCTATAGCAAGAAGTCACTACAAAACCATACAATGGTCTTTTGATCATTACAATCTTTATTCAGGACTGATTTTGGGTTTGGCTCTCCAGCTGCAGAATAAATACCAATAATCACTTCTGAACATTTACCTCCTGAACTGTGGAGTTTGAATTTTTGCATTTATACTCTTAGCAGGGAAATGAGCAATGACCACATAAAGCCAATAGAAGATGTTGCAGACTGTCCAGTTGTGAATGGAACAGAGGCAACATGCGCTAGACATCAGATAACTCCTAATGGGATAACTGCGAGTGTGTGTATATTGGGTGGGGCGGGGGGGTTGGTTTCGGTCACTTTATGACCTTTTCAGAATATAAAACAGATGACATAAATCAAGGTGGACATGGGGGCTGGATTAATATGGAAATAAAATATTTTTATGGATTGATTTCTTTAAGCCTAAAAATTCAAATTTTCATTGTGTCATCATTCAACCATAAGCTTCAAGATGTTGTCATGCTGATCTCCTAGAGCAAATGGTTCAACAGCACAGCCTACTCCGCTGTAAGTACTCCATATTCTGTCAGAAGTAAACAGTGGCATGTCAACGCTGTACCTGTGGCTAAGACTAGTTGACTAGACAGCACAAGACTTCATCTGACAAACTGCTTCACACTTCAGGAATAAAACTGAACATTTCTGGTTAGCTACACAAGATGTTAAAGTATCTAAGGGGCGCAGAAGAAAAACATTTTCTCATATTTGTTCCAGTGTCACACAAATTCCAAACTGAACTCCAGCTTCTTTTTTTAAAATAATACATTCAGCAGCTGTTGACTCACTTCTGTGTGCCCGAGACGAAGACATTAACAAGCATGAAAAATTTAAGGATTATTGCGGATTACAAAAAAATGCATTACATGAAATGTATTTTTAGTGACGTGCAGATTGTGCTTTTGTGTCCAGCATGAGCAACGCTGGGAGGTTTAGTCATGTTCGGCCTACTGCTGTGTCGGATTGGCCAGTTTAATCAGCTGTGCATGAATAGGTGTGTGTGAGTGTGTGTTTGTGTGAAGTCAGGTCTTTCCTGACCCTGGGCAGATCAGTGTGATGGAAAGCAGAGCCTAGCTCTGCTTATTATCGCCAGCGCTCACAAACACACACACACACACACACACACACATATATACATACACACACACTTATGTACATACATATGGAGCTAGAAAAGAACACTTGTAAGAAATATGGATGCGTTGCTTTACTGTGGATTGATCCACTTCAACTACTGGGTTAAATTATACCATATGCAGAAAGCAAGTTTGACATGCAGATCTCCGTCCCTGTCAGCGTCTGACCACAGACAGTTTGTGTTACACCTCAGAGGATCAAAACTTTCTCTCAACAAAACCTTTGGTGTAAAGATCCAGGAGAACAGTCATTACACAAAAAAGAATAACTGGGGAGATAAAATGTTCCCACGCTAAACACGTAGCACACATTCACACCCAGGAATTTCTTCACCTTGGCTAGAGAGAGGGGTGAACCTCTGGAAGACAAGCAGAATCCTCAAAATGAATGCTGCTTTGCACAGGCTGGTAGCAAATGTTCCAAAGTTTGACTATAAATGTAACTAATTCAGCTTCAGACTGGAAAAAGATCATAAAACTGGTGATTCACAGAGGGGAGGAACATTTTAAACAGGCTGTGAATCAAATGTTTGGCTTGGGTCACTGTGTTTCTGATGTAATGTAACAAAGACAAGTGAACAAAGCTGTTTTACTCTCTGGATGAAGCTGTTGGTTTAATGAAGAACTTCATTATGACAGATACTTTGATGTGCTAGCAGAAAATGTTGGTAGTTTCCACTCAGATGCATCAAAAATCTAGGGCAAATTCAAACAAAATGTTCAGGTTGTACTGAGGAAAGATCTGGGTAGATCGAAGAAAACTTCAGTGTCTCAAATCTATATGACTTGAAAATAGATGATGGACAGAAAAAGAAATGGGCAGAAACAGGAATCAATGTTTGTGGCTAAACTGCGAGACAGAAGACAATAACATCTCTGAATTGGAAAGCCAAACTAGAACCATCATTAAAGCTGAAACAGAAGGTCCAAAGCAACTACGGACAACGGATGAGTGAATGAAGAGATTTTCTGATGACTCTGCATTTAACTGAAGAAACAAAGCCAGAATGTTGAATGAAGGAAAGCAGCACATTTCCACATGGGTCTCATGTTAGGTAACATAGTGACCTTCACAGGGAATGCCCAGCTGGACACTGGAACCTTAGACACTATTATCATTCAATCATTCTAAGATAGGCTTGCAGATGATAAAGTGATTTTAATGCATCTGCCCATTAAGCACACAACTCAATGGAAGTCCAGATCTAAATCAAATTAAAAACTGAACCCATATTTGATAAAAAAGACTCTATCCAGAAAAATTTATCTGTTAGTAAGGATGTTGATTGATAAAGAAAATAGTTTTTATAGCTCCTTCCCCACAGCAGAGCCTGCCATAAATATTCAGGCTAATTGGCATGACCACAATCAGTTGTCTTTCCGCCATTAGCACGGCTGCAGCAGTCCGGCAATCTTGAGCAGTATGTGATTAAGACCCGCCTCCAGGCTCTGATTAGTTGTTTTTAAGTGGGAGTGATGTATTTTTTCAGACGAAAGTAGGACCACAGGAAAGAGTCAGAGTCACAGATTATGATATTGTCAGGAAATAGTGATTGCTTTAACACACATGTGATGTGCCATGTCAATAGCGGAAGCAGGTTGTCAGAGGACAAATACTTATTTTCGTTTTTTTTGCTAAATATACTCGTTGAAGACATAAAGAAACCACTCCAGGGTTTAAATAGCAGTTCCTGAGGGTTTGAAATAGGAAACATTGTGTTTGAATTAGGCTTGTTCAGGGAGTAATTTAAGCCTGCAGCTCATTGCTTTGTCAGAAAGGGGAAACACTTAGCCGATTAGCATGTGGTCCCTGAATGGCTGTTCACACATCTATAGTGGATTTTAGTCAATATTCTGGGTTAGGCATCACTTTTTATTTAAGCAGTTGGGTTTCTGTTATTGAACAAAGACAGACCAGGCTGAACACGTTGCTCACAAAGTTCTGCCATGAAGACGGCTACTCTGTCAAACGTTCATGACGATGTACGGATTTTCTGAATGTTTGATGTTTGCCGGGAAGCCACTGCAGAGAAAAAGATGGTTCTGTGATAGATTTTCTGCTGAAATTAATTAAAATTAAAATTATGTATAATTTTCAATGAAAATAATGCTTATGGTGTCACCAAAATCAAATTATAGCCTCCCTCAGTCTGCTAAAGTTGAGCGTTCACAGACGATTCCATGGCAAAGACTCACAAGACAGAAGCTAACATCCTTGTTGGAGAAACAGACAAAAGCTGAAAACCTCTAAAATATATATTCCCAGCTATATAAGCCAGATTAAAACTTGCTAAAAATAGCCTCTGTTTGCACATCTTCCCAGACATTGTCTACCTGTTGGCAGTCAACAGGGAGGGGTCACACAAAGCAATGTAACTGAACAGTCTTTGTGAACACTTTCAGGTTGCAAAGCAAGTTCTGGGAAAACTTTAAAAGTTGTTTTCACAGAATTTTAGAATCCAAATTAACAAAATTGAAACAGTCATTTCTTCTTCCTTTCTTGTTTTGATTTTCATGTGTTTGATATCATTGGAAAGCTTAGAATCCTTACTTTTAGAATCTGTGAATAACTAAAACAACAGAGGAGATTTTCCTGCCTTTGCTGCGGTCAATCACATATTTAAAAAACATCTTTTAATAAAAGCTACCGGTTGTAGCTGGTGTTTGTGCAGATGTCCTCTACATTGGAGATCTATATTACAGATACATAAAATATGGTTTCTATATAATTTATTGAAATGCAACAAAAATTTGACTACTTTTTAAAAAGTAGCATTTCTCTGAATATTTTGATAAAGTAAAATACTTTTTTCCCGCTCTTGAGTTTTTGCTGTACACACCAGCTATGTTTTTTTTTAATTCAGCCATTTGTTGTCAAGGCTTCAACATCTACGTTTCTCCACAAAGAGTGTGAGAGGAAACCAGGCCTTCTGGAAAAGTGTTGCTGTGATGCCTCCACTTGATATGAATACACACATCTGACTCATTTTCCCAGCCCAGAGAGTTCACCACTTGAAGGCAATGATTTACTTGTTCAAATCCTCCCTCTTGTTTGATCCCATGGGGAGCTGGAGCAGAAGTGAGGGCAAAGCTAGGTTACAATGTATGTTTTTGCCATCTTTCCCCTCCCTTGTCTACCTCTCTGGCTCTTCTGCTTAGGTCGGCCATTTTGTAATTTATGGCTGTCATAAGGCTCGCCGTCGGCCACGAACAGTGTGGGATTATATGAATCGCTGTCTGCTGGCATATTTCATGAAGAAGATCAAACAGAGCTAAGTGATTTCATTTTCTGAGGGCCATAACTTTTAGTGAAGCTTCTTTTCACAGCATTGGTGGGAATGAGCTTGCAAATCCTTGTTCTAAAGCATCCAGTCCACTCTGAATTTATGTACACACACACACACACACACACACACACATATATATATATATATATATATATTTATTTATTTTTTCTTCTTTAGTATTAATTTATTTATATATATTAATTTAAGTGATACTAATTTATCAGGTAAAGATCAAGCTAATGTTATTATGTTATGCATCGTCTAATGTTATTAGACGATGCACATAATAATTTCTATGCTCCCATACACAATATTAAAACATGAGTATTTACATCTTTCAATATTGAACTAATTGAGTTATGTCTGCTTTTATTTAAATTTTTTTGGCCACATTTTAAAAAATAGAGCTGCATTATATATCGAATCTCCAACTTTATAGCTGTATCAATGAGTGCAATATTGCAAACACAAAGGACAGGCTAGATGCAATATTTTGCAGAATATTATGTTGCAGGTTTCATGGATTCATCCACTGCATTTCTGTAAAATATTTGGCCTATGAGGCACAGGAATAATTCTGAGTAAACTGCAGGTATCAGGTGTAGGTATAGATGCAGACTGATTTTGTTTGAAAACAGAGAGAAAATGATCTATATTAAAAATACGTGTAGTAGAGTATCTGGTGATTATTTGTCGGTCTTTTTAAGTGGCACACTGATTATATCTCTGTTGTTCAGACACTGCTTAATTGCCATTTTTGTCTTTTAGTAATAATTATGTTCTGGTTATGAAAAGACTAAATGCAAAATAAAAAGTAAAGTCTGACAGCCTCCAAAAATTAGTAGCGTTTGTTCTTCATAGTAACATGCAGTATCTTCTCCATTGTTAGAGTGCAGTTTGCATGTCTAATGGCCTGAGTCAGTTCGACTAGCTCCCCCTATACCCCCTCTATACACACACAAAAACTAAAAAAAATAAAACTGAAGGAGAGATAAATTCAGTCTAAAACACATGGACGGCCATTTGTGCACCTTCGCACGCAAACTGCACCAAAGAGGGCCGATGAGAGGCTGGAGCAATTTTTCTGCAGCGCTGGTGTCAGAACTGAGAAAACAGAGGCCAGTCGTTGACGTACCAGATATATGAGTGTTATTCTTCCTCTGTGTATATGTGTGTGTATGTGTATATTCCTGCTGGGACTCCCCTCGGCTAAACCAAACCTCCTACACCTTCTCTTCCTCTGAACTTCATCTCTCTTTCCCTCTTTCTGTCTCAGTATGGAAGGATTAATGATCCATCTGAGTTCCTTCCATCCTCCCTGACTTTCTCACAGAACAGATGAAAATGAGGAAGAATGAAGACAGCTTGCTTTGTCTTTCATTCATCTTCACCTTGGGAGTTAAAAAAACCCTAAAATGTATCCTGGAAAGAGCTTTTCACTCTGCAAACCGAGTAAGCTCAATAGTAGAAGCTAATCTTGGTGTCAATAGCAGCTAATGGATTCTCACAGTGTTTAGAAATCACTCTGGTGCTGTCGCTGTTTTATGTCAATTACACAACGTGTTGCATCACAGACATTTTAAAAGTGGTGACGGCTTCTTCACTGCTAATGGAACTGAGGGTTGTCAGCCAGCCTGGCAGCAAGTCTTCATTTGCCAACACAATAAAGCAACTAAGGAACTATGTACTTATTTCAAAATAATAAGTACATAGTTTTAAATGGGGATACATCTGGTTTTCAAGATTTAGGAACAGATCTTTATAACCTGGGCTCACAACAATAGTTAACACTTATTTCATCAGTCATGCTGACAACTGAATACTGCTCTATGAAGCAGACTTCACCTCAAGGAGTGTAGGATATTTAATATCTGCTGGCACAAGATCTCCTCACAACCCTCATCATTCTAAAATGTAAAGTATAAAGACAGAAAACCTCTGTGAAGCAACAGCAACAAGACTGTGTTTTGACAGAGCAACTGGTGTGACAGAGAGTGACCCTAAGATTTTATCATTTCAAGAGACATTGTCTTCATAAACTTCTATGTATCATAAAATAAAAAAGTCAACACTGACCTGTTGGAGTCCGTCCCATTTCACCAGCAGGACCACATGGAAAAGACAAACAGATTGAGAGTGATCAGAGGAAGGTTGAGAGACACATGTTCACCATGCTGGATGTGCCACAAGAACAAGCAGAGTGGATTCACAAATCACAGCCTAATTAGTGCTGCACTCCAGGTGGTGACAGTTCAACTCTGTGGGGAGCAGGGCCAGCCGTGTGTGTGCGTGTGTGTGCGCGGTGTGTGTGTCAAGTGTCAAAGACCCGCTTAGCACCTCATCACCTTTTGACCTCATGAGACTGTCACACTGTGAGTAACATTACAAACGCATTGTTTTAACATGGGGAGGCTGGTAAGAGCAGGACTCTGTTTGATTTTACAACATGTAGTTTGCAGTAAGTTAACACTGTGATAAAAATAAACTGTAACACATTTATATCTGTCTGAAGCTTAGAAACAGTCTGTTCTATCTATCTCTGTCTGTCTGTCTGTCTGTCTGTCTGTCTGTCTGTCTGTATATCTGTCTGTATGTATGTATATAGATAGATAGGTAAAGCAGTCAGTCAGAATCTTGTTTGATTAATTTGAATAATAATTCACACAGCTAGAGAAAGCTTAGCTTAGATAAATATCAGTGGCAGAGAGTTTCTGCTTTTAACCAGTGACAGTAAGAACATTACTATGGCCCACATCCTGTTAAAAATAAGGGATGTAGGATATGTTGGTATTAACATCGGTCCTATGTTTATTGATGTTTATTTTTATCTTGCTGACATTTGTGTGTATTAAAGGATGGTTAGGGGAGGAGTTTGTCCATGTGGTGTTTGTGTGGTCATGTGACACTGCAAGTTTGTGGAGTGTTTAACTGAAGCAGAGAAACAATGTCAGCAATGATGTCATCTTTCCACAGTATCGAAACGGTAGAAAAATATATAGAATAAATGTAACATCTGGTAATGTCAGTCATCAGTCATAAAAGCACTATTAATATTGGATTTTGATATTGGTCAAAATGTTCATATCGGTGAGGAGGTTGAAAACTGTTTCATTCTCTCAGTGACTCATTCATAAATCAGAAGTGCAGTTGGTGAAATTCTGCCCGACTCGTCCAGTAGTGGCAGGATCTGTCAGCTGATGCGGATCTGTGACCACCATGCATGGTGGGTCTGGGAGAAACTGAGGCCAGCTGATTTCTACCCTTCACCACATTGGTCCTTTCACAAAACACTGAGATCCCTTAGTTCCACCTTATAGTGATTTATAAAAGGGGCTAATATTTGCAACAAACTATACACACTCACAGCATAAAGGAGACTTGGGGTAATCAATAAAGCAATAAAGACTACAATGAGGATGGAGTACGTGGGAGAACCTATTTGAGAACACAGAAACTCAGAATAGAAAGACCCCATCCAGGATCAATCTGTGAACCAGAAGGGTTTATAACTGCTCCACTATGTAGCCTTTTACAAAGCTTAAACAGACTGCTCCTATAACTGAGGTGTCTACTATTAGCAAACAAAAGCACATGGTCAAACCGATCCCAGCAGAGAACGAAACCCTCCAATGGGTGAAAGTTTCCCTCCACAGCAGCCAGACCACCTAGCAATGGGAGCCTGGTGACAAGTGCTCTGATTATTATGCCTGCACTCTCTGCCAGGGATAAATTTAAGTGTTCCCATAAAGTCCAGAAGAAATAAGACTTGGGAATGGCCTGGCCTGTGTCTGTGTGAGAAAGGGGAAAAGTGAGTGTGTGCGTGGTTGGGGTCTCCTCTGGTCAGTGCTGTCGCACAGTCCGGGGGATAATAATAGGATGTGCTACAACTAACTGAGACCAAAGCTGGACTTCCCACGTCTCCCACTCGCTGGTGGCACTTGTGTTATTCTATAAACACTTGCCCACCCCACGTCCCACTTTTCTCTTGCAACCCATCCCTTATGCTCACATCTCGTGCTTTGCCTACATAAGGCACCTCCCTAGTGCATAAAGAAAACTGTTAAAAACGTGGGGACATTGCAGACAACTCTCATATCTCCCAAGGAAATGTGGATTTGTTGTTTATCTTTGATTAAAAATAACTTTGGGAAAAGGCCGATCAATACTTTCCCTGTGACAAAAGGAACAAGGGGGAGAAGGGAGGTGGTGGAGTAGGGCAGCAAATAGAAGGGGAGGAAAAAAGCGTGAGAATTTTGACGACATTTAGAAATGTGTGTCTGTTTGCGTGTGACGGGTTGCTTGGAGTCATTCCCATGGCCTCATACAGTAGCCCTGACACAGCTACTGACTGCTCTGATGTTTTAACACTGACAAAAATGGCTGACTTACACAAATAGAAGGACAGTAAAGGGCTTAGAGGAGACGCTGGGATCCTTGTATGCTATATAAAGGCCTTCTGAGGAGGGGAGCACTGTGAGGCCAGTCCTGCCTGTGCTTTCCTTGGCTTCTTTAAAAGGATCTGAATATGATTTCTGCCAGAGATGCACGTCCATTTTTCACCCCATTAACAACTATCATTACCAGCCCAACTGGAGGTTATAATTGAGCCAGCTATGGAAAAGAGTTGTCAAAACACAATTAAATTCCAAACTACGGTGAGAGAGAACAGCTATAATCATATTGCAGTCTTTCCTTTCCCAAAAATAGGGAAGAAAAACATGAAAACCATTATTTTACATTGGAAGGGTTTGAAGGGGAGATTATACAGACGGGTGATCTGAGCGGACTAAACGATAGGGCTACTGAAAACATAACAAATACTCACTCTTGGTGTCATGGATGAAGAATGGACATATTATAGGCCTTGCTCAAGAATAAATGCCAAGATTTTTAAAGAGACTCAATTTGGAGAGGCTTCAAATACAGTCACAACCACTCAGGGCTGCAAGATAAATTATAATAGCGGGAAGTAGGATTTCCATGATGAGCAAACTACTTATTCTTTGTCAGAATGAGAAGATTGTAAAAATCCCCACCACAATTTCTATTAGGCACAGCGACCTGATAGAGAGAAACCCTGCAGAGTCAATCTGCATCCATTTATGAAGAAGCAAAATCAAACTGCTGAAAAAGATCATTTTCACTTGGGTTCCTACAGAACTCAACATGAAGCAGCATTTAGCAACACACGTTGGCCTAATCACCCCAATACGTTCCTTACCTAGTGAATGGATATGAAGTTTTTACAATTCATTTTTAACTCTTGGACATAAAGGTATAATATCTACTTCACCCATTGCAAAGGAGGTGGGAGGATGAATTGAGGGCAGCCCCCTCAGCTGGAATCCAAATTTGAAGGTAAGTTAGGTTTCATCTACATTTTAGTCAAAACACCAAGTTTCAAGGTTAACAATTCCATTTTATAAATTTGGGCTATAAAAATATATAATAATATACTTGCATTTGAAAATTATTCACCAAACCCCTAAAAACACGTTTTTTTTTCACTCGTAAAGTGAACAAAAACTATGAAGTTTTATAGGCACAAGAGTATTCTGTCATTTTGGACCTTTGATTACTACAGGTTGGTCACATGTAATGGAACGGATATTCGGCATAAAACAGGAAGAGCAGGAGAATAGATTTAGCTTTTTTATTTGGTGGATATAACCACAATACACCACAAACTAAAATAATAATAATAAAAAAAACATTCCAAATTGTTTAACATTAAAGATTTGAAGCTCAAAGTGTTTAGTTTGAGTTGTACATGAAAACACTTCCTCCTTCTAATGCTCCTGTTCTGCTGCCACTTGATGAAAAGTGACATGCTTTCTTTATAGCAACATCTATTGTTTAAATTGAGAAGTTCAGTGATGGTTGAGTAAAGTTGGTAAACGGCGAAGGAGAAACCTACAATCAGCAGTTCCTAAGGTAAATCAGGATTGGTGCCTGATTGCTGTCGAGATCATATGGTTACATACATAATGGTACTAAAATCATTTAGGCTCAAACCACAAAACAGCTAGATTTAATGTGTGCTTAGCTTCAAATACAATGAATGTAACATCATTAAAATGCTAGGTTCAATGCATTTGACATTATATTTTATGATGTGATGAATTTGGTTTTGCCCACTTCCTTAATCTGCTCAGTGAAACACATTCTTTCATAAATTGGTCCCTCTACCAAAAATCAAAGAAAGTGTACAATGGTAGAAACTTGAACCCATTCAGCAGGAACACTTGGCTTCAGTGCCTCAGTCTTTGACATCTGGCAGCACCGTTCTGTGGGTGTGTTCAGCCCTCTCTTTGGGATACTGTCAGTGGTGGAACTAGTGATACACGCATTTCCAAGTTATCATGTCTTTGTTTATGATTCTAGTATTTCCCCACAAAAGTTTCTCAAAGTCAGTGTCTTCAACCCAGACACCACTGATCTTCTCCTCTGTGAATTTCCATGTTTAGTGTTTAAATGTTATGCGGTAGAGTTTCATCATTTATACAACACCGACATATACTGTGCTGTCTAAAAGTATCCACTGATTGTGCTGTGTAATGTGCTTGAATAAAGTACAAGAATAAAGGCTACTGAACTATACAGTCCTGGTGGGGTGTGTGTCTGCTGACATAAAGCAGAGAAGGTTGGCTAGTGGAGGGGAGCTGCAGGCCTCTCTGCCTCTGTAATCTGGCTTGATTTATAGAGACTAGCCCCTGCTTTTCCCTTCCACCTCCACACTCACACACTGGGCCTCCTCCACTGGAGACAGCCTGGCGCACACATGCATACACACACACACACACACACGCATGCACGCAGACACACACACGCATACAGTCATGTGGATTGACACACCAACATATCCAGGCAGCACAGTCTCAGTTGCACAGTAGTGCATGTACCCAAGCCACATGTGGCTGTTGCTTAACCAATTACAGTAATTAAAGTTTTTATTTCAGCCATTTTTAAAGTTTTCATTCACAAGTCAAAATACCACTAGTAAAAAAAACAACAAACAAAATAGAATAATACAAAAATAGATAATAAACAATACTTGAATTTCTGTCACTAGCAAGAACACAAGGTATAGTCTGAAAAGGTGTAGGTAGAAGCACAGGGTTTTTATACCTGGACTTTTTTATTATACATACATTGTTACCAAAACCAAAACAGCAGCACCTTTCCTTTATATTTTTCTAAATATCTCAGATGAATTCAGACAAGCTCATAAAATAAAATAAAATAAAATAAAATAAAATAAAATAAAATAAAATAAAATAAAATAAAATAAAAAATCTGAATTAAACTTTGCTGCATTTGTTTAACAACAGTTTGGATGTGTGGCATTTTAAGTGACAGTATCACATATAAAGTCATTTTTTTATTTAGAAAATATTTTATTTTATAAAATATTGATACTTTAGCCTTTATTTTGACACAAATGCCATTCCCAAAATGTCGGATATCATACCCTCTTTATATGTAAACAATTTAGTATAAATGATTACATTTTTGATTTGCTTGTTAGTTAATATAACAAATTTTGTTTTGCCATAATTAATGATAATTTATTGTTTGTTTCCTTGGGATAGGTTTTTGCAAATGACTTTTTTTTAAATAATAAAGCCTTATTAATATTGATTAAAAAACCAGTCATAAACTGTGTTAATGTCTCCAGCAACATGTTCAGGTGTTATACGTTGAATGTGTTTATAAGTTGTATTCATAAATTTCTGTTTTATAAAAGAAATTGGAAAAACTATAAAAACGGATAATTGGTGGATGGTGTCATTTATAAGAAGACTATATCCACTACAAACATGTTACCAACTACAGTAGCAGTATGAGATGTTATTCTACTTGGTTTAATAATTAGTAGAAATTTGTGGGGGGGGTTTTGTGTTGGGATCTAACAAGACAATAATATCGTCACCACAAACAATTTGAACCTTATTGTAATTAATTGAGCTAAGTACACATGCTGAATATATGTAGAAACACATTGTTCCTGGAGTTCTGTGTATACTAGTTATTTAGGTTTTTTTTGTAATCATTGATTTCTACAGTGATACTTTGGACAGTTTCACATACAGTATATATTTCATTTTGGTGCATGATAAGCTGTATCTAAGTATAAAATAACTCCTCCTCCTTTTCTTTTGAGCCTATAGAACACATCTTCATCACTCTTCATCTATGCCAAGCCATGTCTCAGAACAAACAGTCCTCCTCAAGCCAAGTCATTTAAACAGAGAGCAAACCATTGTATTACACACCAGAAAAAGACTAAGGTTCAGGTATTCAATGTTTATGTATTATGCTGAGTTACTATCTTTTATTTTAGGAAACAAGTTAAAGTGAAAAAACAAAACAGAAGAGCAAAACCATCATAACAACAGCATAGATGATAATAAAGGTAGATATTTCACAGTTCTCAAATTTGTGGCTAAGGTTTGCGACAGGATGCAGAAACCAACCATGCAAGATGAAAGCTGAACCTTGACACCATTACTTCTTCCATCAGTTAGTAGGTAATAACAGGACTCCTTACATGCACTGTGTGTTTATCTAATAGAAGAACATGCTATATTTTATAGTAATATTTTTGTCTAAAACCAAGCATGTTTTCGTAAATACATGTTTTAATTAGGCTTAATTTATAAATTTATCATGACAGGACTTTTCAGATCAAATAAAGATTTGGTGGTAAAGGGAACATATCATGCAAAATTCACTCTTTCAGGCCTTAAATACATTCTTTTGTATGCTGAGTGTCTAGGAGTGCAAAAAAAAAGTACTTTTTTTCTCTCCCGGTGCTGTGCAGGTATCTTTATATTTGTTTTGGGTTACATAGTTTTCAGTCTGTTCATTTTTCTTTATTGCCTATAACATTTTCCTGGCTATCACATCACTGAATTTTCTGTAGAACGGCTGAACTAGGTCATGGCTGCCAGCTAATCAGTTTTATGAATCCACCTTTTTGTAGTCCAGTGATTTTGTAGTCCAAGTTCAGTTATGCTGAAGTTGCAAGGAAACAAGTCAAAAAGTTCTCTTCTAGTGTGTATTAATGCACACAGTTTCTTACATGACTCCTCTATTAACCCTTTAGCAAATTTTTCTACCAACGTTAGGCTGAGAAGTAACGAGCTCACCAGATGTGCAGTTCCACCAGATGTTTGCTAATTGCTGCTGGCTAGTCTGAAGGAGCTGAGTGGGGGAGCTGTGGGGAGGGCTGCTCTGTGAGGTGGAAGTGCAGAAGCTTGGCAAATGCTTCGTCCGCAAAGCACAGCTGAATGGTTGCCAAGGAGATTTAAGGATTTCTCAAGCATGCATGAAAGAATTAAAGCAACACTCCAGGTATGTTTTTGATGAGGGAATACCATTATAACATGATGTAAAGCTCAAAAAAGTTGATTTTATATGATACTATCCCTTTAAATTGTTCACAGTGTTCCTGAGTCAGACTGAAGCCAAGCAATAAACAATAAAGGACGTAGACAAGGCAAAGACACAATGTTCACTTAATATAGGCAAGCAGACTGCAACACCTTGATGAGTGTGTGTGTCTGCATTTGTGTATACCATGAATCACACTGTATGGACAGGTGTTTACAGTGAAGCTAGGTTATCTGTCTCCATTACACAACCACAGCCCAACCTCCCAGGCCCATTATCTACTCAGACCTGCCTAAACACACACCCCGAGACAGGAAGCCCCACACGCTAACATTGAGACCCTTTACACAAGGCCATGGAGAGAGCACATAATGGGCCTTTCTTGGGTTTGGGGCAATCCAACAGAAATGACAAAAAAAAAAAAAAAAAAAAGCATCCTGTTTACCTACTGGTCTGCAGCAACATCACAAGTCAGATGTTCATCATACCTTTGAATGTCCAAATTCACTTTGTGCTAACTAATAATTGACTGTTTTCACAAGAGGCTAATGTTTCAAAAGGAGACAACATCTGACCCAGGTCAGATGTCATGATGAAGAACAGTGAACCACTTCCTTATCAGCTTTTGCAAACAATGTTTCAGTGGAATCCATTTAATCCTGTATGACACATGAACTGAGTAAGATCAGATAGCACATGTGTAAGCCTAGGCTGCATTTCTGACCAGGAATTTGCGTTTTAATTTGCTGATATAAAAGTCATTAGCTGTCGTCCAAATCTCCTTTCTGAAACAGATCCTGGGGCTCTGTCCTGATTACAGCAAAAAAAAACTGCTACTCAGATACAACAAAACTCAGCAGCTGTCTATGATACCTGGACATGGGGGTGATAGGAAATATGCATCAGAAATATTACATTTTACCACTGAAGTGGCATTGAAGCTTTTCAGGAATCCTCTTTTTCAGTTTCCAACAGATCTGCTCTGTGATAAGACCAGATTTGTTGGTGAGTTGAGAGTGTTCAAAGGCTCAATGTTTTCTTATCTCCCTATCAAATAAAACATGTGACCTTTGCAAAAGGTCACATGTTTGCAAAAATGATCATAAGTTGTTGTTATGAAACAGGTGCAGCTCAACATTTAATGGGTGATGAGCGAGAGGTGGAAAGATGAGCTGTAAAGCCAACAGTCACTCACACAACCACTCTGTGAACATTCTTGGATTACGGCAGGACTTAGGACAACATTTAACAACATGAAGGATTTTTAATTGAATTGAATTAATTAAAATGTTTTATGCCACTCATTTAGTTCATATGTGAAATGCCCAGAGAAATATACAGAGGCTAATAATGGTGTAAGGAACAGGTGCTAATGAGCAAACTAAGTGTTTTACTGTTCTGCAGTTTAATGGCTTAAAATCTTTATTCTCTGACATTGTTTATTCTCAGTTTGTTCTATCATGTCAGTTTCACACCATACTAACAGCAACAGCAGTCTGTTTTCCCTAACACCTCCGAGGCAGTAAGAATGTGAAATTCAACTCTGAGCGAAGTGAATGTGCTTTCTTCTCATGCGCCAGGGAGGAAAACTGGACATCAGGCAGAATCTCAGGCTCTTTCAGATATTTCAAGACTTCTTAGTGTTCAATTTTTCACATCCTAAGCAGTGACGTCACCTTGAGCGTGATCAAGTCAGCAGACTATTCATTTATGAAAAATTTTCAATGTCTTATATTCTATCAGAATTTTCTATGTTTTCTTCAACTAAATATTCTGCAGTTTACATAATCTGAGAACTACATAGGTATAACATGTCAATAATCTATACACTGATGTTGGTTTATACAAACCTTATGTAAAAAATGAGCCTGATTTGAGCCTGTGTGCTTCAGGTGTTGTACATCTGAAAGGAGTGGGATATGAGGGACATCATTTTCCTTTCAAAAAGTCAAAGAACCAACAGATAACAGGACCAATGAAGAGTTTAAATCATAGTTGCAAAAATAGGGATTTCTGGGCTGATTTTGTCAAAGATATGCACATCAGTGTTCTGAAGTCACCTCACTTAAAACTCCACTTGTGTGGTAAGTGTGTGGGACTGTAAACATTGTGGTAACCCCCAGGGTAGGTACTGTCTTGTCTGGTATATGAGGTGGTACCACTTGCCTCCCACAGTCTTTTAATTACAAGTGATGGTGGGGGGAGCCCTTTTAATGAAAATGGTCCACATCATAAAAGCGGCTTTGACCAGGTTCATCCACAGTTCACACTCAGAGACAGTAAACACAGATAAAATGAACCAAACCACTGACAGCTGCAAAACCACTCTGGACAAACACTCAAACCTTTAAGAACCTTTTCACATATTCTCACATTAAGACCACTAAGTTTGATGTATTTTACTGTGATTCTTGTGAGACAGACAAGAGGAATCAAACCGCAGTCCATGAGGGTCAGTGTCCTGCAACTTTTGGATCTAACACACCTGAATCACTTCCTCATCTTGTAATTATGTTATATAGAGTCCTATTAACTACGTCATGATTTGTTTAAGGCATGTGAGAGCAGAAACAAAATCACTGTGAGTCAGATTCTTCACGATACAATCCTTTCCTGACATACAGGCTCTGACTGTCTGGTGGTCACCATAACTGTCAAGGTTCGGCCTTGAAAATATTTGCTAATTGTTGATTTAGTTGTATAGTAACTCTGCACTCTTACAGTTGCCCAGCAGTTGTACACAAATGAGAATTTTGTGTAGAAAGTTAAAACCTCACATTTATGTGAGGTTTAAATGTTAAAAAATAACATTTTGGACTGAGTAAGAACACTGTAGTTGCTTCATAATACAAATTATCCTCAAATACTGAATTTGCCTAACAATTAAGCACAAAATGAATGTCTGTATGGAGAAGTTAGAACAATTTGACAGCAAACTTGGCAACCCAGAGATCTGTAGAGAAGCGGCATCTGTGTAGATAGTTATGTAAAGAACTATGAAATACAATAACAACATTTTGAGAAACACAAGTTTTTGTTTAAAAAATAAACAGTTCCCCCCACAGATGGAAAACTGGGCATGAGTGGAATCTTGTTCTTCAAGATAATCAAGATGAATGGAAGACAGGAGTATGGAGAAATGTGGGAAGAAGAGTGACAGTCAGCCACTGACTAATACATCCCACCACCCTTGTTGTTTTCCTTCTGATAGGTCTCTGATGGAGTTAGGGAATGGATGGAACCTTATCGGTGGGAAGCTGCCCAGAACCTCCTGACCTGAAGCTGCATTATGGGTACAGAGTGCTGGTGTCCACAGGGGATCAGAGGAGAGAGCATTATCCTGGGGACTCCGTTCCCAGCAGCATTTGCAACTCTCCTGCTCATTTTCTCCCTGATGGGTCAATGTTGCTGCCCTCTGGGGGATTCCCACTTTTTCTCATGGCTATGCCCAGCTAGCTTTGACTCTCCTCCTGCCAAATGACCCAGAGTTCGGCTACTTGCTTCCCTTATCTGTCCTTTCCCAGGGCTGTGGTCCTCTCTCCATGTCACCCGTCTCTGTCTGTCACCCTCTCTGTAGCTGATGTATAGTATATTAATCACATCATCTAAAGAGCAGATATTAGGGGAAGTACATAGTGCTATGCGTGGGACAGAGTTGAAGTCAGACCACCAAATAAGAAAACAAATGTATTCAGACTCAACAGTCTGAACATGCAATCCTGAAATTAACATGAGGTTCATTGTGTTCAGCCTGAACCAGTTCAGAACATGACTGCCCTTCTCTTCAAGGGCAGTCATGCTGATTCTGATTCAAAACAGGAACACAATATCTAATTTGTGACATGTTAACACGTGCTAGCATGAGTTTTGACTTTTACTAAAACTCAATCATGATTATTAATGTCACAAGAATTTGTGAATTACTTGATCCATTAAGGTTTTCAGGGTGAAATGTTGATACAACACGCAAAACAATTTCAAGAGTAAGAATGTATGGATTCCAAGACCATCACTGTAAACGGTCATAGGTTCAAGACCTGAATTAAGACATCAGATCAGATATTTCTGCAGCAGGCATTGCACGTGAACAGCAGCAACAGGCTGACTCTGAATGGGACAAAGACAAAAAAAAAAACAGGGACAGATTGGATGGATGACAGAATAAATGAACATGCGCAACTGAAAAAAGCCTTTCTGTCAAGTTAAAAAGTTATCTAAAAATAATTAATCCGTCACAGCATGACTAACAACACATCACTTTTAATGATGCATCTGTTTTAATGTACATGAAATTCCTAACCTGGACTGGGAAGGACTGGCACGGTAAGATAAGCTTCATTTCTACCACAACAACACATTTTAAAGCATTTTACTTTCACATACAATCAAACACATATACATTACTCAAGTTATTTAAAAGCAACTCTTGGGGGTGTGCTGTGGTGGCGCAGGGGTTTAGCACGCCCCACGTTTGGAGGCCCTAGTCCTCGACGCGGACGTCGCGGGTTTGACTCCCGGTCCCGGGCTTGCCGCATGTCGTCCCCCTCTCCTTCCCCGCCTACTGTCACAAAAAAATACGAGCCACTAGCGCCGCAAAAACTCTTCGGAGACAAAAATGTTAAAAAAAAAAAAAAAAGCAACTCTTGGTGGGGGCTCAATTAAAATTTTTCACCAAGTTAATTACAGGGTCTGCAGTTGATTAATTGCAAAAAAATTTTTTTTGCACAACTTGCAAAACTCGTTTTTTGAAGCAAAAATGAATCTCCAGTGGGCCAACAGAACCTTCCATTGAGAATGTTTGCTTGACGCTTGTGTATCACATTTACAGCACCAGAATCACGCGAATACAAAGGTTCCAGCTTTGTATGTCTGGTGTTGACATTAAGAATTTTAAAACGTTACAATTTTTAATGTTTTAAAATCTTTGTAGTTAATTAATCAAAACTGTGTTAAAGTCAAGGCCCTTAAAATGTCCCACAGCATCCATTGGCCTAAGCTATGTTCATGTCACACCAAATATAACACTCCCTAACCATGGGGGTGCAGCTGAGAGGTAGTGGCACACTGCTAAAATTGTTCCCATGCTAGCTTGTGTTTACCCTGGGCTATTGCTGCTTGCTCACACATCTAAAGTTTGCCCTATCGTACTCATTCCTTGTAATTTCTCATCCCTCCCCTCCTAATCTAACTACTCCCCTCTGCTCTTTTCTCATCCCCCCTTTCTTCCCCCTCTGGAGTCTGGTAGGGTTATGTGAACGGCCAAGGAGGAGGGCTGAGAAAAAGACAAGAGGAGTGTGAAAGAAGAGAGAGATGTTGTGGGGTCATCACTAAGTCATCATATTCCCTGGTAAAGCAAGGCTGCATGAAGTGTGTGTGTGTGTGCGTGGGTGTGTGTGTATGAGCTCAGCTGCTTCTCTGAAAGTGTGTGCACATGCCTGAGTGGGTGGTGAAATTTGCACATTCCCCTGAACAAGTATCTGTGTCTTAATGTGTGTGTGTGTCCATATATCTGCTGTTGGTCAGGACAGGGTTGTGTGTTTTATAAATGGCTGTGTGCTTTCAGATGAAGTTCTCCTAATTAGAACCCCGTTATAGTTACCCACTTCATTAACAGGGGTTTCAATGAATACATTTTGTTTTATGACTGAAATATTATCTATCAACAGTGGATCACTTAGAGTCATTTTGGTTTGGACAGGTGTCTTATTTGGTCATATTTTATTACAGTCAGCTCGGTTAGAAATCAATGAAAATAGAAGGTACTCTAAACCTTTCAAAAAATGAAACTGACTAAAATCAAACACTCACTCATACTTTAAAATGAAGCAACTTCCTCTTCTGGAGTTCATGGCTCAAGTTGCTGTTTTATTGACATTAGAGTCTATTTTAGCACAGTTGGTTCTAAGGGTAATGAGGGTGTCAGCTGAATCAAATAGAAAGAGTCTGTTTCCTAAACTGAAACAAACAACGGTAGGAATTCATCCTGCAATTGGAGGATCGCCAGTTTGATTCCCAGTCCGCCCACCCTCGTCGTTTGTGTCCCTGTTCAAGACACTTCAACCGCCTTTCCTGCTGGTGTTGGTCAAACATCAGCAGGTTGATGGTGCAAAAATTGAAGCCTGGCTTCTGTCAGACTGCCCATGGCAGCTGTAACTACAATTCGGTAGTTTTCCATCATGAGTGTGTGAATGTGATCTTTGAGATTTCAATTTGAGATACAAAAGGCATTATAAATAAAATTGATTATTATTATAACCGTATGTTTCACCAAGTTGGGTTACATCTAACTTATAAATCTAAGAGCAAAGGACTTCTGTATCATCATAGCCCCCAAAGAGAAGATGGCATTTCCTAAAGAGGCTGTCCCGCTTTAAGCATCTCCTCTTTTATGGCTTCATTTCTAAGACACCCTGTTCTCTATCGCCCTAATCACATCTCTTTCCTCGTCCTTGGACCTTTCATCTCTTCAGCCTCTCCTCCTCTCAGTTTGCCCAAATATTTCAGTGTGGCCCGTCGTTGCCTCTCAACAGTAACCCAACCCATAAACATACGTCTTTACATTCTGTAATCACAAACCCAAACTGCCAGACATTTAGAGGGTCATATTTTATCCCTCTATAAAAAGCGGGAAAAGAAAGAGGCTCTAATGTTGGAGCCTCTTCCTCTGAACAGATGCAGTCCATAGTATCAGTTTGCTAAAGCGTGACTGGGAGGGGAGATAGCGAAGGGAGAAATGCATGTCTTTGAGGAGTTCCACATTGCCCCTTGCTTGATCAAAGTGCTCTGCAGCCTTTGTGGCTAATTGTGGGGATTATGTGTAAGTGCTTGAAAAAGACTGGCCTCATTTTATGAGGCTTGTGTCCCACACACTCCTCTGGAAACACAGACACACACTGAATCTCTGCAAACGCTACTACGTTAAGCAATTGGCAACAAAGTGCACAGCTGACCTCAGATGTGTAATTTCAGATTTTGTATATTTTCAGTGTAAGACAGTGACAGAAAATAGGGCAGCTGAGCTGGAGCTAAAGAAACCGAAAAGTAAAATACTGGTTGAGAAAACGGGAAGCGATCCAGGAGACATGAAAAACCCGACACAAGATGCACTCGCACACACACAAAGGCAGACACATCCTGTCATGTTGATCTAGTTTCAAGGACGACGGCGAGACTGGAAGGTTCCGAGTGCCAAACGACTTGTCAGTGTCAGTTGTAAAGCTGCTTCCCCTAAAGCCACTTCCCTCTGATCAGACAGTCTCTCTCTCTCTCACACACACACGCACGCATGCACACCCCCCCACACACAATACACACACATGCTGAAAACTGTGGTCAGCTGAGCGGATCTTAAGTGAGGTCAGGAGTAGTTTGGAAACACATGCACAGTTCACAAAGAGACTTTCTTTCTAGGGTTTATGACTCTTCTCTACAGTTTTCCTGACCACAGACACACACTCTTGACACACACACACATTTACACATGGGCAAAGGCACATAAAAAACCTCACACAAAGCTGATATAGCGGATATGGTTTTGTGAGGGAGAGAAGGGTGTACGGTCGGCGTCAGGTCCAAGCAATTAGAAAAGTGTCCAAACCTCTTTCAGGCAGCCACTGTGGAGCCAGACAGAGAGCGCACGCATACACACACACACACACATCCGCACACACCCGCACGCTCACGCCGACAACAACACAGCTCTCTACTCCAACCTAGGGATTTGCCCAGGATAATTCCTCTTCTATTCACCACGTAGGGTTTTACAAGGTTAGGTCCAAAATTTTTGAGCCATGGCTAACTACAAGAATACTACCGGCTGGCCCTTGGCCTCCAGTCTAAAAGCTCAAGTGCTTGATTGTGGCTGGTTGGACATCTTTTTGGGCTTTGAGCTCTGAAGGCCTTTCCAATAAGATGAGCAGAGAAGACAATGGCAAGTAGCTAATCTTGTCTTGATGTTGCCTTTGTCTGTGAGTGCAGGGCTCTTGTAGAGGCAGCACTCAGGTAAGACAGTATGTCAAAGGTTAAGCTGGGAGATTCAGACTTGCACACACAACTTAATTAAAGTTTGTCTAAGGGGGTGAGAGTGTCTGTCGAGGAGGCTGCTGGAGTCCCACAACTGGCCTGAGAAAGGAATGCTGTTGACTTCAAAGTTGGCTGAGTGCTGCCAAACTGTCTTCAGAAAGTGTGTGCACAGATAACACCGGAGCAGAAATCTGAAACATTAAGAAATGGTTTTCCTTTGAAGAAGTATGCCAGCACAGGACAGAGTGTGCTGGTTAACTGGACTCATACATTCTGCTTTCAGCAGCACCTCAAAACATATCCACAAAGGGGCATATGTAAAGGATTTGTTTGGATTCTGCAAATCAAATTAAAAGCCGCTCAAATCAGCAATTCAGATGAGGACAGAATTTTTTTGACATATTGTAATGAAAGTGAAAGTCAGATTACAACTTGTGAACTTCTAGGCAGTTTTTCTTTTTCTTTCTTTTTTTTATGAAGGATAGCTATAAATCCAGATGTTGCTGCTGGATCACTGTTAGAAATATTCCAATGTGCTGTGAAGTGACAAGGAATCAGCTTGACAGACATATAAAATTTGTGCTTGGTACGTTCTAATATTGATTTTAAAATAGGCTAAACATGAAGTGTTGTAATGTGTCTAAAAATGGCCTTTTCAAATATTTCTGTGACATTATGCCGCTTTAGAATCCTCAGAATATTCACTCTATAGTGATAAAAAAAAATCCTTCATAACGGATTTAATAGTTTGAATAAAATGATCCAGCCATGTAGGCACGATCCCATCATTCCCCCATGAGGTTTCACCTGTTCACCAACCTCTGATGGCACTTTCAGCCTTCAGCATGAAGACTGAAGGTTTTTCTAAGAACTAGGAAGAGACGGTAAAAAACAGAGAAGAAAAGGTGAACAAAAGAGTGAATGAAGAAACAGACAGCAGACGTGTAGAAGAGGATAACCTCAGGAGGGCCATAAAAAGAGAGTAGTCTGGAGAAAGGGATGAGAAGGAAGGAAGGAGAATGAGGAGGAGAGAAGATGAGCAGACGGTGTCCTTTATGTATTGGTTGAGTGTCTCCCAGGGCTTTTGTAATGCTTTATGCAGACCCACTTTTCAAGGTCGCTGCATGGCTGCCTTTCCCAGCTGTTTTCATCTTCAGTTTCGGCCTTGGTTCTCTCCCTTAGGTAAGTTCCATTCTTTGTGTCTTTCTGAGACTGTAGAGTTGAATATTACCCAGGGGTGACAGTCTATCCACAGACAAACACCAGTAAATGAACGAGGGACTGCCAGTGGTTAAATACCAACTATTCTGGGGGAAGTAGCAATGCACGATATACATGATACACGATGGAAACGATAGAAATTTGGCCTATGATAAAGATCTGTAGTCTACCAGCTAACCGCGGTAATGCTTGTTGGTGATGTAATCGGCTGGCATCAAAACAGATGTCAGCCGAACAGGGAAGAGTTTAAGAGCCATATTTTTAATATTTCCAGTCCTAACTGCTGTACTATAACCTTATACAAATTAAAAGGCTTCTTGCTAAGATTTTTCTTCTACAACAGGAAAACATTTAATCTTCTCTTGAGAATCTACAGCTCAGCTTCTGACACCATTCAGCCCTCGCTGACGTGAGAAATCTGAAGTTAGCATCTAAAACAGCACTTGATATTAAGGCTACTCTCCATTATGGTCACAATCACTGACAAGCTCAAACTGAACACTTACAACATCATCAATACATATCTATTTTGTTCAAAGTGGGGTTGTACAGAGATGCATTGGTAAAGAGTGTTGTACCTGCAAGTAAGAGTAAGTGTGCTGTGATGAAGACGTATGAAGGATTTAGGACAGGAGATTCAAACTAACTGAGATGTAGAAGAAATTATATCTAAAACAAGGCAACAGTCCGAAATCCCAAGGCAATGAATGTTTGATCTGTTTCAGATGTTTGGTGCACTAAGCAAAGGTTTTGAATGATTCTGATACTTCTTTATGATCTAAAGTTAGAATACATTCAAGAACTACATAAAATAAACATTTAAAACAGATTCTCTGTCATTGATTTTTTTTTTTCAGAGTTATTTAATGAAGACAAAATAGCTGTTGACATCTGCCTTTACCGACATATATTAGTGATTAACCTCAGTATCAATATCCAGACTTGATAAGTCCAACATTTGCTCAGAACTAGGGCTGCATATAATATATGAAAACATATAATATTTGAAATATTAGTTGGGATACAATTAAAGCTATTTTTAAATTAGTATTTTAAACAAAAAGATAAGACAGATCTATACTTTGCTCAGTGTTTGTTTCATCTGTTTTATGTCCTCTTACAGCCAAGATCAGTGGGCTAGAAGAGAAGCACATCGGTCAACATGTCCGACAATTTTTGATGACGTAATACTAATTTACGTGATCAATGTCAACCTGACGTGTTTTCACAAACACAGCTGCAGTCAGCAACAGCATCCAACCCAAAGAGCATTGTTAGTGGTTCTGGTTGCTCTCTCTGTGGTGATTGGGTTGGATTTTTCAGTGTCTGATTGGCCCATGAGGCTGAAAAGCAGATGATTGTGGTCAACAACTGAATCATTTGTGCAAGAGCAGATAGTCATATAGGTGATCTTTTAGCAGCAGTTGTTTCTCAAATTGTTCACAAAGACATCAAAAAAATTTCAGTCCAGTAACAAATATTAATATCTGAATTGACCAGAATACTTAAAAAGTTTCCAAAATGATTCTAATTTCAAAGTTTTGAAGGACATTTGCGGCTCTTCATCTGAGTCATGCCCAGTGCCTGTGGGAGAAGAACACCTATAGATTTGTGTTTGCTGTCAGCGTGTCACGTACATGTGGCACAAATATCAGAGGAGTCACCCCGCTGTGACCCCTTCAACCATCTGCTTTAAGCAGCCTGCGCCAGCCCCTCAGCCTGCCTACACGGTTACTGACCCATTCCGCATGCCAGAAACAAGACAGATGCCCCTGATACCCCAACTCTGGGCCCACCCCCACCTCTCAACAGCATTTCACCGCCTCTCCCTGTCATCCAGACCAGACACCCTGACCTCCTCCATCTTCCTCCTCTTGCACTGCCACTGGGTGAGACGCTCCCCTCAGTCTGTCAGGAGACATATGCTATGTGATGACTGTGGGGAGATCAGAACGCAGCATGCAGGTGGAGTTTACAGGCTGCAGACTTGTTAACATGTGTAGGGTATTGCAGCGGGTAGGACGGACTCTGACAATTCAAAAAGGACATGTAGGAGAAAGGAAAAGGCACTTCGAGAAACTGCTCACTTGCAGCCTGTGCAGCCAGACACACGCACACCCACATACACACAGGAGGCTGAGGTCCATTCTCTGACCGGTCGGTGACCTGACAGTCCAGCAGCTGCTAGCTGTTTGATGTTTTACTCTGAGGATCAGATTTCATTTCCAGACTCTGCAGCCAATAGGAAAAAGACAGCAAGAGGGAGGAAGGCTCATCTTCCTCTTTTCACCCTGTAGCACTGCAGTCCAGGCTGCACTGCAGATCCCCCATGCACTGTAAACAACAGTGTTAATGTGCTTCATATAAACTTCCTAATGAGGTTCCTCTGAAGATGCAGACTGGCAAACACACACTCACACACACACCAGCACGTGCACACACAGAGCGATGCAGCTGAATGCACTGACTGAGAGGCAAGTTCAGAATGTCCAAATGCATTCACACATTAACAAAGTCAAGTGACAATGGCACATCAGAGGGACGGGAGTGTGTTGTGTGTGTTCAGCAGATGGAGACAGGCTGGACATTAGACCCCTCTGGCCTGATGAAGTTGTCACATGACAGCAGGGTTGAGCACTGTCCTTAGAGGCACCCATTCACAATAACACACACACACACACACACACACACACACACACACACACACACACCCACACACACACACACACACACACACACACACACACACACACACACACACACACACACACACACACACACACACACACATATCCAGTCAGATATAAGTGACAGCTTTAATTCAACTCCAATAAATTATATGTGTTTGTAAAAAATAAAAAATGTTCCACAAACATAAGGGCGCAGAGTAAAGAGGCCTCCTGTGGGGTTCTGTGGGTGTGTTCCATGTTAGGAGCTGCAGCCAGTAAAGGAGCCGGCCTGGTCTGTCATCGACTGGGAAGACAGGAAGTGAGCCGCTATGAAATCAGACAACCACCGTTACCTGGGCATTTATCCTGTCTCCTAGCAACTGTAACAGCACTAAAATCTTGCCACATTTTTTCATTATTTATTTAATTCTTTTAATGGATTAATTGAATAAAATATTTATATTTTGGCAAAGTTATGTTAAAAAAATTTCAATATAAATGAGAACATTTTGAAATGCTAGATTTTAACACATACAAATTGTACATGTATTACAGCTTGTAATACACATACATAATACTTCATTATGACAATGTGGGGGAAAAAAAAGACTTTTGCAAATGCATTAAAAAAAGAAAACCAGAATAACCCTAACCCAAGAAATCACATTTACATTAGTATTTACAGTATTTGCCATAAAGCCTGATATTGAGCTGTTTCCACTGATCATCCTTGAGATGGTTTTACAGTTTGAGTCCAGCTGTAGTAAATTCGGTGGATTTTGGATTGATTTGGAAAGGCACACACCTGTTTATATAAGGTTTCACAGTTGACCATAGGTCAGAGGTCAAAGACCAAACATGAGTCTCTAGAACTCAGAGACAGGAATGTCTTGCATCACAAATCTGGGGACGGATCTAGAAACATTTTGCTGCTCTGAAGATCCCAGTGAGCTCAGTGGCCTCCAGCATCAGTTAGTGGAGGAAGTCTGGAACCAGCAGGATTCTTCCTAGAGCTGGTTGATCAACTAAATTGAGCAACTGGGGGAGAAGGGCCTTAGAAACCTGGTGGTCATTCTATCTGAGCTCCAGCATCCCTCTGTGTAGAGAGGAGAAAATTCCACGTGGTAGAGTGGCCAGCTGAAAGTCACGCCTTAATAAAAGGATCATGGCATCTCGTCAAGAGTTTACCAAAAATACTGGAAACACTGGAATAGATGACTATTCCTGCTGCTGAGGGGCATCAACACGGCAGGGGGCTCACATTTAGGTGGCGTCGCAACATGTTTGTTTTATCCACACTACATCCAATTCCATGATGAGACAATTCATTGTTTTTGTTCGTGCTGTTTAACATACTGACTGATACGGTACAAACATTGTGTAAAAACTAGTTTGATGGTAGTTTAAAATACCAAGCAGAAAGAAAATCTGTTGATGACTCAAATGGTGGCAAATAATTAAGAGAGCTAATATCTCTCTTAATTATTTAAGAGAGATATTAGTGGCCATACTAGCTGTATGCAGTGCAACAACTAGTTTGCACTGCAATAATTTACAGCAACAGGTACACGCTGGCATATAACTGAATGTTTGCTCTGATGACGAAAGAGTTTGTTTTATTTAGTCTGGCAAAGTTTGTGAGCTACATTACAGTTTGTGCGTTCTGTTCTTTCATTCATTTTAATTCTTGCCTTTCCAGGTGAGCAGTAGAGTGCAGGAGAAAGTAGTCTGGCCTTCCTCCTCAGCTTTAACCCAGTCAATGAGTTGAGGTCACTCCAGGCCTTCATGGCTCATAAACCCACCCTGCCCATTGGGAATTCTCCCAATTAGTCACTCCAGGTTTGTGCTAAGGAAAATGACAATGATAAGTCCAAAAATAAAAAATAAAAACTGATTCAAATTCATTTCTCAGATTCTGCCCTAACATTTGTCCAACTATGAAACTTGTGGACAGGAATGTTTTTGTCTCTAGGACCATCTGTAATTGTCCACCTGAAGCAGGGATTTATTTTATGGCGTGGCGTGGTTGGTGGCAAACATGGTGCAAAAAAAAAAAAAAAAAAAGAGCAGATGAAGAATAACATCAATGCTTGTTTTTAAGAAATACAATGTGAGGAAAACTGCTTTTCCTGATTTATGACTGAGACAGTCATGTCTCAGTGATTACAAGGGCACATAAACACTTTATTGATATTGTGATGAAACATCACTTTTTCTTTTCTTCTTCTCTTCTGAGTACACAGTTGACAAACCAGCGTATGAGGCTGTAGTGAAAACGTTCTACCTCTCGGTGGAATGCTGTGGCTCAGCTGACCAAAACTAATATGCATATGGATTCAAGTCAGTGACGTCTAACAGGCTTGCATTTGTGAACACAGAAAATCATCTGGAAAACACAAATGCAAAGTAACAGTGAATGCCAACTGGCACACAAGTGTCTCCCTTAAATATCTTAATTATTAAGTATGAGAAAGCTGTGCATCTTTACATACAGAAACACTTCCACCATGAAAACAGTGGCCATGCCTCAACCCAGTATGAAAATGCAAAACATAAAGCTGGACTAAGAATTAGGGGCAATGGGGAGAAATGTGAGAAACAGCTTTAAACAACAGTAATCAGGACTCTTCGGTTATCCCTAAATTGATCACTTTAAAAGAAAACTAAATTGGTTACTTGAAATCAATATGTGTATGCAGCAAGTTCCTACAGGCTAACATTTCTCAATAATTTATTTGTTGCAATGTGGTCAGAAAAAAAATAAAATAAAAACATTGCAAAAGCATAAAACAGTCTGGCATATTTATGAAAAATGACTAAAAAATACTATATGAAGTAAGAGAACACAGCAATTACAACATCAGTGTCTCCTAGTTTTTGGTTATCAAAAAGTGACCCAGTCACTGAGATGCTGCTGCTACTTTACCATCCAGAACAAAACAGGAAGAGCTGGCTGTCCTTTTCACCTCGGAAAATGGAATATACAAACACAGGTAAATGTGCAAAGACCTTCCTATGGAACCCAATGACAGACACGAGCTCCTATTAGAAACCCCGAGAGAGAGAAGTCTGTAATGGTTGGGATGTTGTGGTATTCATCCTAGAAGAACAACAACTCTTAGAAAAGTGAAAAACAAAAAGTAACGTGTGAACTTGCAGGATAATATAAAAGAGGAAATGTGTCTTCACTATTCTCCTTGTTTTTCCCTCTGCAATGCAGAGTGGATTTTGCCTCTTAGTGTGTGGTCACTCAAGAGAGAGAAGAAGAGGAGAGAGCGCCTGAGGGTAAAGGGCAGCTTTAGTCAGTACACTCAGAATGAACACACACACATGTGTACGCACACACACACTGAGAGAGAGAGAGAGAGAGAGAGAGAGAGACACGTGAAGAGGGTCTCAAATAAGCATCTTCACCAGGAATTCAAGACGAGGGCGACTTCGGCGCCATGCATGGTTGCTCGCCCTTGACTGAACATGTGCATACACACACACACACACACACACGCCGGCTCACGCAGTGCTTGAGAGGCAGTCAGAAACACTACATAGCTCTAACATTCCACAATCACCTAAAAACAACTAATTGTGACCCTTGTTGTGCTAAAAGGATTGCGTTCAGTTCTGCACATTCCTTCTTGTTAGAAAGTGGGATAATCGTTCTTTGTTTAGTGAGAAGGGGCAACCAGTGAGCCTGACATTTAAGCTCATTACCTCCTTTAGCCTTCAGCTTTCTTAGCTCAAACTGCTCACTGAAGGTGTTGTGCCACATTGTGTCTGGAAGGAGGGCCTGCTGTTATTCAACAAGCTTTCATGTAGGATTCAGCTGAAAAGCAAAATGGTATGGCTCTGCACTGACCTTCAGAAGCTTTTTTAATTTCACTACAGAAACAGAGATGTTTCCATACACCACATTTAGACTGGCTTATATATGGCTAAAAACAACTCAGTATGTCCAAGTTCTATTTATAACCTTATTTGTCTGTCTTTTTCTGGAACCTACGGTGGATTTCTATTTATCCTTTGCTCTGTTTAACAAAATCTGAAGGACACATGAGTTTATTGCCTTCATTTATTATTTATTGTTAATTTTATTTTAAATTGGTCTGCAATATACTTAAAAAGCACCTAGGCTACCAATAAAAGAATATTTCACATACTCAAGGGCTTTAGTTAAAGTTAACAATTTTTTAAATAAAATATCTTTTTTACATATTTGTTAAAACTGTCACCATATCGTGACAGTATAAGAAAGATAATCGGTGAAAAGACTGAACTTTAAGAAAGGCAGGACTTTCTTTAAGAAAGTCCTGCCTGTCATTGCTAATGATCTGATCCAAATAGTAACTCATCGCTCTCATCAGGCGTTTTCCCCCAGACTTTTAAAACAGCAGTAATCAAACCACTGATAAAAAAAGAATAATCTGGACAAATCACTACTGCAGAATTACAGGCCGACCTCTGACCTCTGACCTCCCTTTCATCAGCAAAATTATTGAAAAAGCTGTATGTAAACAGTTAAACAGCTTCCTAACGATAACCAACTGCATTGACTCCTTCCAGTCTGGTTTTCGTCCTCACCACAGCACAGAGACTGGCCTAGTAAAAGTCTTCAATGATATCCATGTAAATACGGACTGTGGGAGAACCACAGTGCTGGTTCTGTTGGACCTCAGTGCAGCTTTTGA
>CAEFZX010029491.1:0-14181 GCA_903066825.1 Alfaro cultratus
GAAGCTTATTGAAACAATGCCACAGCGAATGCGGGCTGTAATCAAAGCTAAAGGCGGTCCAACAAAATATTAGAGAGTGTAACCATTTTTCGGTGGCAACTTTTTTTTTGGCCAGCCAGTGTAACACAATCTCCCAAATAATCTTATGCTAAGAACACAAACGACTATAGTCTATATATTAGAACAAATCAATATACCAAAATAACCCATCTTTTAAATCGAAACTATTAGTCTCAAATCCCTTACATTACAAATCAATTACAAAGTTTCCTCCAGAAAACTTGCTAAGCCCGGTGGTTGGGTGCCAGGGCAGTCATACATCCAGCGGCCTGTCCTATTTTTCAGTAAAAAATTTTTTTTTAAGTTGACAGGAAATTTGAAAATATCACTTGATAATTATGTGCTGTTGGAAGATTAATACCCGAACACCAACTATAAAGTCTTAAAAAACACAAACATTAAAAGAAAAAATTTAGATAAATACCTGTGCGCGCCAGGCTTATAATACACTGGAGGAAACCCTGAATTATTTTGCTGTATTAAAAACAGTTGTCACAAACTCAAAATTTCAATGACTGATTAAAACTGGCGCCCAAAGTGTTCTTTAATGTCATCTCTCCATGTCTGCCAGTTTCTCTCTCTCTCACTACAGCCAATATGTCAGGACCTAATTTGGGTCACAGGCCTATGTTTAATGGATCCCCAAATGACCATTCTGGTGAAATGCTTTCAGTACAGCTCCCTTGGTGAGAGGCTAAATGTTTCATTTGAGTCCCAAGCTGCAAAGATTTTAGAGCCCTGGACCTAAATGATAGCTAGACCTCGAGCTCAGCCATAGACCGTAATGGGACAACGAGCCCTTGGCCTTGCCTCTAATTCTCACCCAGGCACAGTGAAAGGGTCTGTCCACAGCTGATAAGTGGTTTTAATTTGATCTCCATTCTTCTTTTCTTCTCTATTTTTCTCTCTCCATCCCTCGTTACTGCCTTGCCTCTTCCTTCACTCATCCTATCCTTTCATCACCTCATTCTCTCATCTCCCTGCTTCTGGTCCTGTCTTGATGTGTTTTTAGACAATGGTGTGGCTCCAGGTGCAGACAGCAGGACTCCTTCTCACTTTGGTGCTCCAATTCTTCGTCATCGTCGCTCCAGACACTGTTTTTTCTGGGATGGTACCAGAAAGACAAGACTCGGCTAACATTGTGAAGAAAGAGTCCTATCAGGTGCTGGTCAGACAGAAGAGGGATTGGTTGTGGAATACCATTTCTGTGACAGAAGAGAGAGAGGCACCCATCCCTTACAAGATAGCACAGGTATGGTTTATACCTCTCTAATCTATGATTTTTATGTCTTTTGGGACTATATTTTTGTTTATGTGCACTGTTTTCTTACTTAAGGCAGATACATTTGTGTTTTTGTTTTGTCTTATGCTATACAACAATCTAGGACATTGAGTTCTAGTTTTTTAATAAATATCTAGAATATCTTAGTATGTGTTTTGAACGTCATATTGTTCTTGTTCTATCATAGCTTCGGTCAGACCGAATAGTGGCAGTGAGGATGTTTGCAATAGAAGGTGAAGGAGTGAACCAAACCTTCATTGTGGACAACAAAGGAAACCTGTATGTCAAGGAGCGTCTGGACAGAGAGAAGAAGGCCTTGTATCACCTGACGGCCAGGATGTACGATGGAAATGGCCTGTTGATAGAGGACGCAGGGGAATTTGATATTGAAGTGAACGATATCAACGATAACTGCCCAGTTTTTCAAGAAGAGTACAAAGGATCCATCATGGAGAGAACAAGTATGTTGGACCACAAGCAGAGGAAGTACACAAATGAATCACTTTGATCCATGATGTATTTGGTTTTACAGCTCTTGAATTGACAGTAGCCTAATTGAGTTAATATTCTTCACATAGTTCATATAGCCAAAACAGAAAAACAGAAAACCTGTTTCCCATGTCAGAGCCTAAAAAAACTAACATCCTTTTTTGATACATTTTTGGGGATTTTACTTGATAGTTCAACACAAGACAGCCCTTGATTGCAACATCTAAGGAAAGCAACTCAGGAATTTGATATTTTTAATTTATGTACAAATATAAATGTAAAAAGTATACTGCACATTTGCATTCTGATCTGTGTTTAACTAACTTTCTACAACTCAAGTCTTAAAAGATTGATGGAAGAGCATCCTGCAATAGATTCTGGTTTGGATTTTGGTCTAGATTTTGACTGGGCCATATTATTCAATGATTTTGCTTTGTTTTAACAATTCCATTGCAGCTGTGTTTTTACATTAGTCTGCTTGTGGTTGGGGCCCAGCAGGTCATTTCTGATGGCTTTGAGCTGCAATGGTTTTATCGCCAAGTATCAAAATTAAGGGAGCTGAATACAAATACAATACAATATTAACAGATATTAAAATGATTGCTGTCATTTATAGTGCAGCATATTACTGTAAAATTGTTCATGTGTGGATATTCTCACCTCTGAGCCTGTATGTTTTCCATATGTCCCATTAGCCACATTTCAGCATGTCAGCCATTTTCAACATGGCTGCCATTTTTGAGCCTTTTACACCAATTATTGCCATATAATGTCACCAATTTTAATAACTTCATCCTATTCATGAACTTTAAATTAATAATATTTTACTACTAAATCAGACATCAAAACTGAATCTGAGGACTTTGCAGATGAGAGTAACACAAGTGTTGTTAACTGGAAGGAGGTAAAGATTGCAACAGAGTTTGTCACACACCGATTTTGCAGTCTTCTTAATGGTTAGTGTTATCTTCTGTTCATTTTTAAAATGTAGTTTGCTGTTTAATTAGCTTCCATCAGTGTTTTTGTGTTTAGTGTTAGCTTATACTAGCTTTTTTATGTTTAGCAGTTGAGCATTAGTTTTTGCTATTTTTAAAATGCATTTAGCAGTTTAGCATAAGTTTCTTAAATTATTTATGTGTTTAGGAGTTTATTATTACTTTCTGTTAATTTGGTATATGTTTAGCAATTTAACATGAGCAGAGTCGAGATTCTAGTCTAGTGAATTAGTGGTTAATGAATGTAACGTTTTGGTTTGCTGTGCCCACCACTGGCAATGACTACTGCCAATTTTAGTGCAAATATATTTTCTCCACTACAACCATGGTGACCATTTTTTAATATATCCACCAAGACAAGGAACCAGAAAATTGAGGGAAAAACGTATGATTTCTATGGTTCAACATATGTAGGCTATGGTTTGACCCCAAACACATCTAATATTTAAATGATGTATGATATGAAACTGAAAATATTAATTTTTGATAAATATTTGCAAATTCAGAACAAAAATAAATTTTCTTTTATGACCACAGTGGCCATCTTGAAATTTTCAGCGGCTATCATTTTTGGGGGGTTTTTTGGAGACCCTAACGTCTGAGCCGAGTTAGGTTCTTGTATCTGTCTGCATGTGAAAGATTTTGCTGAAATATTAAATTATCTGCTGCACTATTGTGTAAATCACTATACTTCCTGTCTTCTAGAGGATACAGTGGTTCAAGTGAAGGCGACCGACGCAGACGACCCAAACACGGACAATGGACAAGTCAGGTACACCCTGCCCAATAGCCGGACTTCTGGTTTATTTGAAATCAACTATGAAACAGGTAGGCACCCTGCACATTTTCTCCATGCAACAATTTATTTTTTTTTGAACAGCTGTAAGACTATTTGTGCTTGAACATGAGCCAGAGCTGACATCAAAGATAACACCTCGCCTGTGTCTCTTCAGGTGTGATCACCTCCAAGGTAAGCAGCCTGGACCGGGAGACAAAGAGTCAGTACGTGGTGGTGGTCCGGGCTCAGGACATGAAAGGAAGGGAGTCTGGCTGCATTGCCACCACCTCAGTGGCCATCACCATCACTGACGCCAATGACAACATAGCGTCTTTTACCAAAAGTAAGCAACAGTCAGCTAACTCTTTAGCAAACATATATATATATATATATATATATATATATATATATATATATATATTTTTTTTTTTTGCTTTAAGAAATTCACAGAACCAATACATGCAACTCTCCCATATATACATAAATAATGTCGGTATATATAATGTGTTATTTTTGTGTTTGCTTTCTGTTGTAAGGAAAATATGAAATAAGCGTCCCAGAAAACCTTAAAGTTAATGAGAAGATTGGAGTGCTGGAATTAATAGACTTAGACGAGGATGAGAACAAGCAGCCCATCTTTTCTATTCCAAGTGGCAATGGGAATGTATTCAGGACCAACCCCAGTAAGGATAACGACTGCATACTGGTGCTCAAACAGGTAGGAGGGTTGGAGGGGAGAAACTGGTCAAATAATGTCTCAAAGCAGTCTTGTTTTTAATTCACTGTTAATGTGGTGTAACATATTTTAAATATTTTGGCTTCAGTTCATTCAGATACTTGGTTAGGGAGGAATTTTAGATTGGAAATGTTCTGGATTAGCCTGACCATTGCCTTACTATTCAAAGATTCTCATCTCCCTTCAGTGCTCAGTCTGGGCTTTCACCCACTGAAGTGGATTTCTGTGGTTGAATTTCAAACTTGCCAATCAGCAAACAGAATAAGTTATGAACGATGACTTTGATTTTCTGCACTGCTTTAAGTTTGTAGTCTGCCTGTAGTTTTATCAATGAAACCCATTGAGAAATTACCTCAAGAAAACTATCGGCAAAAAGTATATATCTGCTCTTAGCTTCTGTAGAAATCTGACCCATTCAGATCACCACATCCAAACTGGCTCAAATCTGAAATTCTGAAATGTAACTTCTTAGTAAAATGCAGTGGTTCCCAAAGATTTTCTGGGCCCCTCTATGAATTACAACAAAATACCCCCCAAAAAAGAAAAAAAAATCAAGTGGGCACACACATCATTCAACCAGACATAAACCTATACACATATATTGTTTTCAAACTCCACTGAAGTTTATTTCACACTTCAGGTTGCAACAAAACACACTACAAACCATCTTTACAGTGAAACACTTTTGTGTAACTGTTTTTTTTTATTTTTATCTATATCGCTTCCCTCCCTGAAATAGCACGGCGCCCCCCTAGGACGCGCGCCCCATACTTTGGGAACCATTGGTATAATGTAACATATGCACACAGCTGATGATACACTGAAGTGTTTAAGGTGAAGATCCTGAAATATATTGTCTGTTACAACAAAATGCAAGCAAGATGGATTTAATGTCCAAGAAAAGAAACAGAAAACAGCTCTGCCTATGTGTTGCACATGAATTGTTTCCTCCATCTTGCACATCCAAAACATGGATGAGTTTCTTCTAAACTTACTCCATGAAATAAGAGAAAACCGCAGAGAATTTGTAACACTCGGGTGTTGAAATGTTTGAGGCCCAGGAACTGATAGAAAACTCTTGCAGGAACATTAAAACCCGAGAGTAAAAATACATTCCGCTATCACAAAACATTACAAACACGGAGTTGAGCAGAAGATGATAGCAGTGAGCCCTGACAGAATTTTCGTACATTCTCATACACCAATACACCGACATCCTTATTGTGGTTTTTTTTTTTTTTTTTTGATCACGCTTCCTTACATCTAATGCCAGATTATGACAGCGTAAAATGCAAACCTGCATCTAACATGAGACGTTTTTTTGCAGTAATACACAACACAGTGTTAGAGCCACCTCCTTCTGGTTGGAGAAGATATTTATTCCTGCAGGAATTTCTGGAGGTTTACTTGTCAAGATAAAGTATTTAGGGCTTCAGAGAGTTGAAGATGCACTATTGTAAAATAAGCAGGGTAATAACTGCCTCTCATCCTGGCCTGGAACCAAATTGTGCTCTGATCTGTTCTCTCGCCCCTCAGCTCTACAGCCACTCTTCATCTTCTTCACCGTCTGCATTCACAAAATAAACCCAGCTATTGTCCACACCGCCGCCGCCAAGGCTTCAATCCTGCTAAGCTGTTTGCTAATGCCTTTTGATAGCCTGCGACTGAGCAGCTTTGTGACTGTGGATAATCCTGTTAACAGAATATTCCCATCTACCTGTGTTGTCCTGCCTGCAGATGAAAATTTGCAGTTGTAACACAGCAGAAAGAAAATAACAAACAGGATAAGAATGGCTTCTCGTTGCAGAGCTTGTTCGAGATAAATGAAAATCAGAGTAAAACAAAACTTCTTTGATTAGAAATACTATCACAAAGGAGGAACATGTTGGTTTATATCTTAAGTTCAAAAATTCTTGTGGGGAAACAGTGATATATTTAAAAAGAAAATTATTCTGATGTTTCAAGTAAGAAAAATAAGTTGCTGTCACTACTGAGGTGGGAATTTAGCATTTTAGGAAGTGAGAAAGTGTGTATAGTACCAAAGCTTGAAGTCAAGCTGTGTCTTTTAAAACCTTGGAAAGATTCAAAGTTGATGCTATGATGAAACAAAGTAATTTTGAAGCATCATGTTGAAAAAACAAAGCAATAAAAGTCTAACCTTAAAAAAAGTTCACATAGAATAGAGATGCTCAACCTATCTTTTAATCTGAACTTACATATCTGGTGTTACTGACATATTTTGTTCTAGAATGGTTTTACATTCACAAATGTATTTATTTTATTATCCCTGTGTTGTATGCGCTAACTCAGTTAAACTGCTACAGTGTTCCTCACATGCTCACTTTTATTAACTTTAATACTCAAATGTTTAAGTCACAATGATCTTTTGACACATCATTTACATTGCAATTATATTTAGTGAATTGACCAAATGACTGAGCAGCTTTGGTTTGTGAATAGCACAGTTAGCATAGCTAGTATTACTGACTGTAACAGTGTCCACAAACATTGAGCATCTTGTATTTTCAGGAGTTTAGGCACCACATTTTCCTGTAAATGGCTGAAATAGCTCTAAAAATAATAAATTAACAGATAACATACCATAATATGAATCAATACACTCAGTGGAAACCATGTTAGTGCTACTGCAGAAGCTAACTACAGTCTTCCTTATTTCCAAACACCCAATCAAAACCAAGAAAAATAAACACAGTTTGTTGATTGGCTGACTCAGCTGTCAGCCAATAGGATGTTAAGTATGGCTCAGTGGTAGAGCTAGAAAGGTTTTATGGGTGTGGCCAGGCTGATACCATAGCTAGCTCAGTGGTGTTCAACAACTGAAAGGTCTAGACTGCTCTTAATTTTTATGCAAAACAAAGATTTCATTTTTCTCCATCTCAACATTAAGATGTTGGTTGTGCTAAGCAATAGAAGGCTAGCTCTGCAGGTGTCTAGACATGGATCTTTAAGTCATTTAAAATATTAATCTAATGGCATTTATGAAACATCTGTTTGGCCGCTGTAGTAGTTTAACATGTAAACAGATGTTTACACATGTAACCCTAACTCTAAACATACCGTATTTCCCGCACTATAAGGCGCACCTTCAATAAATGGCCTACTTTAAAACATCTTTCATATATAAGGCGCACCACATTATAAGGCGCATAGAATAGACGCTACAGTAGAGGCTGGAGTTACGTTATGCATCCATTACATGGAGCTGCGCTAAAGGGAATGTCAACAAAACAGTCAGATAGGTCAGTCAAACTTTATTAATAGATTACAAACCAGCGTTCTGACAACTCCGTTCACTCCCAAAATGAATAAACAGCTGTTTTATTATTTTCCCCGAGGTAAAGTCAGTGACGTGGTATTTTCATGACACAGTTTATTGTGACACAGCTAGTTCGCGTGATAGCGCTGTTGCCTTCATTCGAATAGTGATTGTACTGACACTTCTACTTGCTGCTCTCTGTTCAACAACCCACTGTTCGAGTTTGTCCTCCAACTGTAGCCGTCTTGCTTTGTTCCCTCGGAAACTCTGTTTAGTCTTCCAAAGACTAAACAGATGACCTGCGCCTTTACTTGGCACAGGTCATCTTGTTTCTTCCTCCACTTCCCCACCATTGACTCGTTAATGTTAAATTCTCTCACTGCTGCTCTATTCCCGTGTTCTACTGTGTGACTGATCGCCTTGAGTTTAAACTCTACGTCGTAAGCGTCTCTTAATAGGAGCCATTTTGGGGTCTTTACACAGACACACAAATGGAAATGAAACGGCTGGCTTCGCGCAGTCATATATCCCAGCATGCACCGCACGCTTCTTCTTCTTTAGATTTTAACGGCAGCTTGCATCCATTATTGTTGCACTACTGCCATCTATTGAATCCTAATATATATACCTCAAATTCTCATAATGAGCCCAGCATGCACCGCGCGCTTCTTCTTCTACGGGGGAAATGAAGTCGGCGGCTGCTTACCGTAGTTGCGAGACCAGTTGTGGCTCAATATTGGTCCATATATAAGGCGCAGCGGATTATAAGGTGCACTTATATATATATATATATATATACTTTTAATATTTAAGTGTGAAGCAACTTTTCAACTCTAAACTAAAACTCCAAAAATGTGACCCAACATCGTGGAATTATGTCAGTGTTTGTTTCAAATTCTATTTTAGATCTCTGCTGAGAACATTGTCTCATAAATGAAAAAGATGCTCAAAGTTATGGGAAACATATTTGTTCTGATGACTTCTACTATAGTTCTGATTCTGGAGGAGGAATCCACCAGAATATTTGAAAAAGCTTTAGCTGAAGTTTTGTAAATGATCGAATCTTCTGGGTTGTTTTACGTTTGCAACCTTTTCACACCTGAAGTTCTCAGCAGTTCCTGTTCTAATAAATGGAGGTGCAAATGTGCTCCTGTCCAGCAAAAACAAGAACGCTCATGTTTTCACTTGCTCTCTGGAGGATGAATGCAGCTTTAGAGCAGATTGGCTTCAAATGTGCAAATGACATGATGTCAGGAGGTTTAAAATAGCAGCGGCTCACTCACCTCCACTCCTCTCTGCAGGCTTTAGACTACGAGACGCAGAACAACTACACCTTCACTGTCAGGGTGGATGAACAGCTACAATTTTCTCCAGCAGAAAACCTCAATGTTGCAAATACAACGGCACAGGTAAGTCCCTCATTATCTAGCATAAGCAGAGCTGGAAGTGAATGGAAACTTCTACATTTTTTATTTAGAGATTGGATCTCACTAACTTTAATTCTGTATTTTTTTTAATAGTCAGCAAAAAACACAAACACCCTTTACAAATTAAGACATATTGATGCTGTATACAAACACAAAATGCAGCCACAAAAACCTCAGAAAACAGAATTAGATGCAGACATTTCTGTGCAAAAGTCCAAATCTAAATTTCCTCTCATTTTGAAGCAAATGTCAAATGAAGATTTTTGCACAATACAGGATTATATTGTGCAAAAATTTTGTTTTTTTTATCATTATGAAAAAAGAACAAAAAAACATTGAGTGTCAAAACCTGCTTGAATTTACACTCTCTTGTTGTTCAAATCCTATCATGTAAAACATATAAAGTCAGAATGTTATAAAGAAACAAACAATTTTTTACAGGTATTTTTTGAGCTGGTGATTGAGTGAAGATCAAATGCGCCCTCACTCAAAAGCAAAAGTGGGACGTTTCACTTATTTTTCTGATTATCAAACAGGATCAAGTTTAAATGCCAAAAAATAAAGATGACTTCAAATTTTGGGACATTTTTTTATGAGAAAAGGAAAATCAAACTTAACCCCAATGCAAAAACAAATGAAAGTTTATTGTGTGAGCTCTGGAAATAGGGTCACAAATAGTCCCATAAAATCAAGATGTTTAGGTTTAGAAAGGTTTGAACTGGGATGTTTGAAGGAATTCAGAATGTAAAATCATCAAATAAATAGACTGTGAACCTAAAAGGTCAGCAGAGGTGAAAGGGAAATAGAGTACTTAGATCATGTCCAAATCAAGGCGTTTCTCTTCTGTAATATGCTGCAGGTGACCATCAAGGTGACGGATGTGGACGAGCCGCCGGTTTTCACTCACCCTGTCTATAACTTCAGCGTTCAAGAGGAGCAGATGGAAAAAACAATATTGGGGAGAATCCAAGCCAGAGACCCGGACGGAGTCAGGAAGCGCATAGAGTACGGTTCCCCTTCCAGCTGTGGTCCAGCTGTGCAGGCGCTCGTCCTGCTGATCATTAGCTCTCGTTGTTTTCAGGTACTCCATCCTGGAAACGGTCTTACCCTTTAGGATTGACCCGACCTCTGGTCAGCTGTCGGTTCTGAGGAGGCTGGACAGAGAGGTGGAGGAGCAATACATGTTTAAAGTTAAGGCGCAAGAGGAGAACGGCGGTACGTCACACAACACTGAACCAACCCGTCTTCACAAAATAAAGATGGGAACATGTATGCATTTTTTTTAAACAATGGTAATTTGAAAGTGTTACAGACGAAGGTCTTAAAGCGGACAGTATGTTTGTTTCAGTCGGGTTGTGACACATTAACAGGGATTTTATCACAGATTTAACACGTTTCTGTAACACCTGCTTCCACCGCTCTGGAATCGGAGACTAAGCAGGAAAATCACATTAGCAAGTCTTTTTGTTCACACAGCTTTCTGTATTTTTAGATGAGCAAATGAATAAAATCCAGAGATTTATTTTAGCTGCTTGTCACAACGTTTAGGGAGCACAACGGTCCCCCGAGCTTTGACTAGGTCCTCCATATATAAAACTTGTTCTTGTGCTGGAGATATTTTTAAAAACAGAGAGAGCAAAGAGAACTATCAGCAGAGGAGCAAATCAAAAGAAGTTGCAAATGCATCATAAGAGACACTTTAATAAAAAATACCTGTCAAACACAGAAGGTGCAAATAGAAAACTTTTCAGTCACTTGACCTTAATCAGATCCGTCACAGACGCAATTGCTCATATCTAATTATAATCACAGCTAATCACTGCCAGACCGGTCAGCTAAAGAAAATAGTAAACAAGAGCTCTGATCAGGACTCTGAGCCTAAAACACAAAATCTAATATTTAAATTCAAATAGATTTGGGATCTCGATGGAAATTTAGAAGTTGTCTAAGTGACAATGAATTTTTTAGCTGAATGTTCAATAATGTAATCCCCCATAGCTTCCGCTGCAGGAATTTTAAATAGTTTGCAAACAGCAAAGGAAAATATAACTAGTGCATGATTTTAAATTTAATTGTTTCTCCTAAGAATCTGAGAGCACAGCGGCCTTTGATTGGACCTCTTTGTATTGCACTTTCATTAGGTTTCATGTATGTTCAATGAAAACACGTCATCACTGACACTTGATGCTACTCTGCCTGGATTTCTGTACTCTTCAATGTCACCATTAAAATCACCATTTTCACAATAATCTGAGTTCACTGTGTCTCTACCTCATGTCAAACAATCCACAATTCGTGACATTTTTAGAGTTAAACCTTCCTGTCATGAACCAGTGTGGAGAGTATGACCGTCTCGACTTAGACATTCTGAGGCTTCCGAACACATTTTTTACCTTAATTTTGTAAGATTGCAGACGCAACATGCAGCACATGTTTCCTTAATGAAACACACTTCTATATAAAAGTACTAGAACGGTTACAGACTCAAAGTGTCGTCCATTAGTTCTGCCTTGTTATGAACAGACCACAGACTACACTAATGCAAATACCAACACTGCAAAAACACTAAATCTTACCAAATATCTCTGTTGTACTCTCCAGTGCAAATATGTTTTTACAGTTGAATGAAGACAAAAGTGACTTATAAGTAACTCTTTATCAAGATATAGGAGATTCTTTTAAGTCAATAATTCCTCAATATGGATGAAAACGTACATGTCTATTGGCAGGTTATTTCACTTATGAGAAAACTTGATATAAATGAAATAATCTTCCGGTAGAAGCACTTTTCATCATTGTTGAGGAATTGTTGACTTAAAACAAGCTCCTATAACTTGCTAAAAAGTAACTTGCAAATTACTTTTGCCTCATTTCAACTGTACAAAGATATTTACTCGAGACGCTAAACCAAAACTCTGTACGATTTTGTGTTTTGCAGTGAAATGTTGTGTCACACTAGTGTAACAACAACCATGATGTACAAGTGTGTCTTGTGTTGTGGCAAGCAGTCTCATTTTTCTGTCCTTCAGTGTTGGACCATGTTGTGTCTGTAGTACTTTATCCTGCAGATGTCCCTCTGAACCAGGCCCAGGATGGTGCAGAACGGGTCGCTTTAACAGACAATCTTTCAGGACAGTGTCTGTTTCCATTGTCTGCTTACTATGGAAACTAGTGTAACAAACCATACAAGCCCATGTGTGGTTCAGTCTTGGTATCACTGAAACCAAGACATGAAGCCAAAATGGTAGAGCACATAAAGTCAGAGAACTACATTAAGTCAGCTTTATTGTTATTGTGTATCATTTTCTTTTATTGTAGTAAAAAGGCCAAAGTGTTTCTACATCAGTGGTTTAACAAGCAAATGTCTCACCTTCATCTGCATTTGTGTTTTATTGATAAAACTTTGCTTGAAGTTGATGCGCTGTTCTAACTTATGTTAAATCCCTTTTCACTCTACAATTAGCCGGTAAGCTAGGCTAGCAAACAAGGTGGCTAAGCAAATGCAGTGTCTCGCTTTACTTTTGCTAGATTTGGCCTGAGTGACATCATCTATTGCAGATGTAACTCTTTGCTGAGACTAAATGTATAAAACTGTCTGTAAACAGTAAAATGTGGCGACAGTTTGAGGTATCATGCTAGTAGGAAGCTGAGTTTACTCAGTGTGATGGCTCTCCTGAATACCACTTTTAAGAAAATAACACAGAAATTACAGTTAAGGCAAAACCAGAAGAAAACTAAGCAAGAATTTTCTGATTCATTTACAGAAATGCCGCTTATGGAAAGACTGCTGACATAAAACCACAAAAACACCCAGATATTCATGAAATGTCTCTCCTATGTAGGTCTGGCGTCATTTGCTGAGGTTTTTGTAATGGTTCTGGACGTCAATGACAATCCACCTGAACTGACTGCCAATGATATCTTTGTGTGTGAGAACGACGTCAGAAACACGGTGAGAGGAGAACCAAATACCTTTTGGTTACTTTTAGATTTAGGTTTTCAGAAAACAGACATATGCATTTTACTCAATTTCATGTTCTCTATCTGGTGTTTTGTATGACATAATTTGCTACAGTCTGTGTGTTACTTGTTTCCTGTGTTTAGGTGATCGGTATCTTGGGAGCCTCGGACAAAGACGATCAAGCAGCTAGCTTCACTTTCAGTCTCGCTTTTCCCAGCTCCAACTTCTCCATCAGAGACCACGGCAGTGAGTGCTTGTAATAATTACCTTGCTCTGCTGCTTCTTTACCTGTTGGTCCAAGCAAAAACAGAGGGCCTGCTAACTTGTTGCTAAGCAACAGATGAAACTATTGGCAGCAGAGTGCTCAGTGTTGATTAGTTGTAACTGAGTGCTTTCGTAGTACTTTTTGTGCTTCATTATTCCTCAGAGAATAAAGATGGGCACAGTTTCTTCACTGTTCCTCTGTTTTATTTTTTTATTATTTTGTTTTGTTAATGAAGTACGAGGGCAGTTCAAATTCCCCTCGTACTTCATTTAACGGCAGCTAATCTTTGCCCTTTTGGCATAAAACACTATTTTAGAAAAAAGAAGACAGCTTTTATGAGTGACAGACACAGTGCAACGGATAAAATCTTGTTTACATCTGGAAATTTTGCGTGTGCAAAACGCTGGAAGGCAAAAAGGCGATTATTTTCCTTGTCGTCTGTGGCCACAGCTGCACTAGAAGAAATCAGTTAAAACAAAACCTAGAGATGAAGTTGTGATTCATTTAGGGGTGTGTGTCACAACAGAGAGAAAAACCATTGAAGAACAACTCAAAACCACTCCTAATTCTTTTTTTCTCGCTCTGTGTCAGCTGCATTACACACAGAAGTGTTGCCGTAACAACTGACTGATAACTCTCAGCCATCATGTTTCAACACCAAAAACCATGCAAACATTTCCCACAAAAAGAACAGAATCTGTTACTGTTTAATGTTTCTGGGCTTGATGCTTTTTTTGCGATTGTTAATAGTTGATCATCTGAACACAGTGATTGTTGATTAGTTCATTTAATTTTTACTGCTCTGAAACGCACCAAATTCTGCAGCACATCTACACTCAACAAAAATATAAACGCAACACTTTTGTTTTTGCTCCCATTTTTCATGAGATGGACTCAAAGATCTAAAATTC
>CAEFZX010029492.1:0-113492 GCA_903066825.1 Alfaro cultratus
ATATAAAATTTACATTTAAACATTACCTCATTTATTGATTTAAGAATCTGTCTGGTAGCCAGAAACCTAACACAATCCAAAGTCAGTCTCATGTTGCTTTAAACTTTGTGTACGTAATTAGATTACAGTGCCTTGCTAAAGTATTCACACCCCTGAACATTGTTGTCGCATTCCACTGCAAACTTTAATATATTTTATTTTCATTTTATCTGATGGACCGATGGAAAGTGGCACATGATTTTGTAGTGAAAGGAAAATCAGACATTTGTCAAAGTGCATTGCAAATAAAAAGTGAATAAGCAGCATAACAACAGACCTAAAAAGACAACAAATAGCTGTGGGGAAATTTAAAGCAGGATTCTGTCATAAAACAAAATCCTAAGCTTTGATCATGTGTGTGACACCCACTTAAATTAACAAGAGGAGCATTAATCAGAGACAAGAGTAACTTTAAAGGAGTCCCGGGAATCAACATGAAGCAGAATACTGAGGCTCACAAGACGTTGTAACTGTAGCAAAATGTGGTTCTACAAATTCTGCAAGGCTGAATATACTGTATATCCACACTGTTCATTAATTTTCTTTCATTTCAAAATTATGCAGGACTTTATGTTGGTTGGTCTAACATTTAAAAATTCAATAAAATGCATTGAATTTGATTGAAGTTCAAGGGGTTTTAGTACTTTTGCAAGTACTTTATTATCTTTATTATACAGAAAATAAAGTGTTTTAAGTGTTCTAAAACTGCATTTTCTGCCAGTTTGTTTATTTTTGTATTTGTTGTGTCCTCAGAGAAAATTGTGTTCAGAATATGTTGTGAACTCATAACCTGATACTTTGGTCAGAAATTCGCACAGAGGTGTATATGAAAAGACGGGCCTAATTTCACAATCCTTGTGAATTGTTTTGCATTGTTCCGTGATGTTCTGCTTAGTTTGTCAATTGAGTGAGTTACTTACTTTTGTTTTTGTATTGTCTTGCATTGCCTGGTGCCTGCTTGTTCAATCAGACTTTAACTTCCTCTTTAAACAGAAAAGACAGACGAGGCAGCGGCCATATTTAGTCACCCTAACCTAGTAACAACTGCTGTTCCACTTTATTCAGATTCATCGCTACGAGAAACGACAATTGCTTTGTTGATCTGAGTAGCAATTACATTATTTTTGACATATTTATATCCCAGTTCCTAATGGTTCATGCAAGTCAATGCCTGTCATACATACCCTAAAACTTCAGAGACTTGTTGTTGTTTCATGAATCTAGTAGGTTTATTTGCATTTATTACTAGTACTTCTTTGTGGATTCCAAGTGCTTTCAGATTAACTTTTTATTTATTTATTGTAACATTCTTAAGCCAAAGTACTTATTTAGTTAGTTTTCTTTTCTGGATGCTGCTTTGTTTGTAAAGTTGATATTTTTATTTTGTGGCCAATTTTAAATGTGCACTATAAAACAGATTCCATAGCACTTAACATATATATACACATATATATTGAATGGTCTATGTTCTTATAATAAAAAATAAAAATGGAATAATTATTTTTCCAAATCATCACATTGTTATGTCTGTTTTACTAAATGTTTTATTCAAACTGAAACTAAAGGGGGAAGAATGGTCCACACATTTAAAGGAGTGTTCATTATCTTAGAATAAGTTATTATTCTTAAATAGTTGTTTGATAGAGGGGAAAGACTGTTTTAAAGGTCAATATGAAGCCTTATGATGGACTGGTGACCTGTCCATAGTGACCCCCACTCTCACCATGAGTGTTGAGAATGAGTTCCTATAGACAATGAATGGATCGATATCCTTATCAACACATTAGAAAATTAAGAGAAATTCGATTTGAAATGGTAGAAATGATGCTTAGATTTATTATTAGTAATATTTATTGTTTCTGTCTGTTTTTGATTTAGAAATATGATGGGAGTTTATTGTTCTTACTCTTAATCCATAGATCTTTGGTAAATAAATATCCAAAACATTTTTTTCCAAATCCAATACTCAGGTTTGTCCAGCAACTTTTAGATGTGTCCCTGGTTCACCACACCTCTATCAAATTGTTAAAATACCTCCTTAGCATGCAGTTAAGTTCAGAGTCCTGCTAATTATCTAAATATTTTTAATCAAGTGTGTTAAACCAAGCAGACATCAGAAAGTTGCAGAATGCCAGCCCTCCAGAGCTGAAGCTTGATGCCGCTGCTGGAAATATAAATTATAAGAAACAATTCTTGCGACGGTGAGAAACGATGTCTCACCGTCATCATTTGTTCCTGGACAATAAATAACAAACCGTTGAACAGTTTCCACCTTAAAAAAGAAAAAACACGCCCGAACAGGGACTTGAACCCTGGACCCTCAGATTAAAAGTCTGATGCTCTACCGACTGAGCTATCCGGGCGCTCTTATTTGAGAATGTGTCGTAACTTCATTTCAAAATCATGTCCACCAGGTATCGTTGCTGATATAATTCAATATTGAATTAAAAGACTAAATGTAGATTTGTTTATAGCCAGTGCTCTTACGTTTCAAATCGCTACGCAGGTCAATATTGACACGCACCGTCAGCGACCGTTAACGGTCAACTGTCGACAGCAGATTAGTATCTTTAAAACCCTCTTTTTTTTTAGCACTTTGAGAAACAACATCTCGATTATATAAATACAGTCTTTATTATGAAAGACATCCACACAATATTTATTTATTTTAAAAAATAGGACGTTTTCAGTGAAACAGGAAATACGTTCATTTTACTTCCTCCTTCTTTAGCATGTTGTTAGCAGAGCACCAAGCTACGTGTGGCTGACCTTACTGGAGAAGAGGATAAAAGAAAATGTGGCGGTTTTCGCTTAGATCATATGCAGAAGTGATTGAGTAAATATGATAAAGATGTTGGCATTTCAAACGCTTCGTGTCGTTTCCCAGGAAATGCTTGGTTCGTCATGTAACCTGTTGGCAAACAATGTTTTCTCCATAACTAAGAGATGCAGCCTCAGAAGTCTGCAAAGCCAAATCTTAAGACCGCTCAGCTCCAACCAACATAACCTAAAGGTAAGGCAAATGTACCAAAGTAAAGATTCTGCAACATTTTATTTATTTACTAAGGATATATTTGGTTACCTTACAGGTCCCAAAAGTGCCAACATGGGAGCCTGTACCAGAAGAGGAGCTTCCTCGGGTAACATCCTCATGGTTACATGTAAACACAGAACAACCCTTATAAACTGACCCTGAGGTTCAGGAGGTCATGCTCTGTATCTGGTTCTGTCACGTGGAGGACATTTACATTCACATTTTGTCACACATTGGGATTTTATTTGATAGCCCAACACAGCAAGTTTTCTATTTGGGACAATAACCCAGTATGATGAGCACAAGGTAATGAATAATTGTGAAGCAGAGGAGTAAAGACTGATGGTTTTTTTTACATATGAAAATCTGATGTGTGCCAGACGTTTGACTGGAGAAAAGAAAAGCTTTGAATAGACTTGTCAGACAGTGTCTTTGTACTGACTGCTGGTATTCTGCAAAGAAGGAAGAGAGAAAATGTTCATTTTCCAGACGCACAAAATTTGTAGAGACATTCCTTTAAAGACTTGCAGCTGGAACTACAGCAAAATAGTGTTATGTATTGTATTGAGACAGCAGACCATTTTTTTGTTTTGTAAAAAGTATTTCAGGATTTTGTATCGTTTTCTTCGCACTTCACAATAATAATTTTGTGTTGGTCTGCCACATAAAATCCTAAGGCATCCTAAGCATTTTAGAACATGGATCAAGCTACTGATCCATGTTTGATTTGACTTAAAATACATTTATGTAATTTCCCAATGTAGTATTTTATAGTATTGATAGTGGAGAAGAGTGGTCATACATCATTTCATACATCACTAATGTTGCAGCCCACTAAGATCCCTGCTGACCTGGTGGACAAACTGGTGCGTCTGGCCTTGGTGGATTTCCGGACCCAGCAGGGGATGGAGTGCTTGGAGAAAGCCATTCGTTTTGCTGATCAGCTTCACGTTGTTGACACGTCTAGGGTCGAACCGATGGATTCAGTTCTGGAGGACAGGTGCTGCGCAGATAGACCTGATAGAAAAATATCTTATTGCTATTTGTTAAATATTGTTTTGTTTCATCCACTCAGAGCTTTATATCTGAGGGATGACACAGTGACAGAGGGTGACTGCGCAGAGGAGCTGCTTAAGCTCGCAAAACACACAGTGGAAGAATATTTTGTTGCACCACCAGGTATGAAAAGTTTTGTTCAGGGATTTCCCATTTATTGGCCAGCATCTGTATTCTTCTTGAATATATTTAGGTTTGAAAGTGCAGAATCAGGGTGATTTTTCTTTTTCTTTTCACCAGGAAATATTCCTCTGCCTAAAAGGGAGGAGAGGGCTGCCATCCTCAGACACTCGGAATTCTGAAGACTTGATTGTGAATAATTTATTGCTTTTGTTTAATGGAAAATTGTCTGTCTTATACTCCTCAGTCACATGTCTTGGTAGAAACCTCATGGCAGACGTTCATAATTGCCTTTACTGCAGTTTGTCTGCAACCATAAGCAATATGGGAGAAACTGGGAGATGTGCAGCTGGTTTTATTGGCTCAGCTTCTGCTAAAATTCAAATCTTCCTGTTATTGACTAACATGTTCGGGTTTCAGTATCGTTTCACATAAAGTCGACGTCACACATTGACTACAGCTGGGCGGATGCAAAGTAATGACAGAACAGGTAGTACATTGCACAGTGAAATACATGTTATGTTTTCTTATGTTGGTTCTCATATTTTACATAACATTCTCACTGAAATCTGATCGATGACTCTTCAAATGTCTTAAGCACTTATAAATATGCCTGTAAATATTGATTTTACAATAAAGGAATAAAAATGAGAAATCTGTTTCACATTTTTACTTTTCACGTTGTGCACAAGACCAAGATTTTAAATTAAAGTTTATTAACTAGATATTTTTAAAAGGGGAGTTTGGGGTGTTGTATTTTTGGCAATTCCAACTCTTCGTCTCCTACCACTTATTCATTAAGTTTCAATTGAAAAATGCATAATTTGATGGATTTCTTAAAAACATCTTGGAAATATGTTAAGAAAACAAAGCAGTACAATTTATTTCCTCAACCTTCAGGTTGATACTTTCACACTGATGACTTCAGTTTATACTGAAAATTTGTTGATAAAGGAATTGTAATAAAAAGTGTCACATCGTGGTCTGCACAATCATGGGAAAGACTGACATCTCAACTCTTTAAGAATAGTAAAGAAGCTGGCTGTAGAGAGAAGCTTAGTATTTACAGAAAGTTCTGTGGAAGGAAAAAATGTCAGTTTGGCTAACTGTCCTTGAGAAGATTTTGAATCTAAGCCCAACCAAGGGTGAACTGCAACTGGAGTTAGTGGAGAATTAAGAGTCTATGGGTTATTGGTTGCAGGATGCCATTATTTTTTCACATAAACTGGTTTGGGTTGCTTTTCTCTGCAGTAAATGAAATCGTAATTTGCAAACTGCATTTTGTATTAACTTTGGTTATCTTATATATTGGTTAAATAAAGCACAAAGCTTGTGTCAAAAAAAATAATAATCTGAAAGAAATTTCAAATATATTTATGAGTTCCAATTTTTTAATTCCTAAACTAAATCATGTTTGAGATTAGATACATTCATACCATTGATTTTAGGTTATGGGCTAACTAGTTGTCTATTATCTCAACATTATTGCCTATATTAGTTGTGTTTTATTCCTAATAATAAACAAAATGGGCCACTAAACAGACTGGGCCTTTTCCATTTCTGTTTTACTTCAGCTTTAGGCCTGACTTAGCATTCATTTCATGTGATTTCATATTGTCCTGTTTTTGTTTCCCTCCTCTCATTATCAGGTAAGCTGTAAAACTCAGCTGTTCCTCCACCTCACCTGTTGGCAGGTATCCAAGAAACGTCATGAAACAGCATCATGAAAAACATTTGAATAGGCGTGCTTTGGAGAATAGAAACCGAAATATGATGAGACAGAGATGGAAAACGAATCTTAAATGAAGTGGGCTGGCCCAGTCTGTATATAAACACAGCAGTTCAAGCTCAGAGGAGCAAAACACCTGAGGATCAACGATTACTGGACATTTGAAGCTACAAGGACATTTTCTTTCATTAGAGGTTAAACGCAAGGTAAGTTCATCTCCTAATGAATATGTCTATGATCTCACCTCTGAATATTATCATGATGAAATGTTTTTAAACTATTTTGCAGGTCAGTTTAATCATGGATATATTCATCAAACTGTTGGACGGGACGTCCCGCACGATGAAAGTAAACCCACACGACACCGTGGGCTCTCTGAAGACCCGCATCCAGCAGGAGCTTAAGGTTCCCGCTACAAGGCAGAAGCTGATCTTCAGGAACGGGGCGAACACACCTCTGAACGACGACTCCAGGACCCTGAGCTCCTACAGCCTTGAGCCGGGCTCCCAGGTGTCTCTGCTGGTCACCCAGCCGTCCACCTTCCAGGTGTTCCTGAAAAACGAGAAGGGGAAGAATACCACCTACGATGTCACACCCGAAGAGACGGTGGACGGCTTCAAGAGGAGAGTGGAGAACAGAGAGGGGGTTCCTGCGAACCAGCAGAGGCTGATCCATGAGGGCCGGGAGATGCAGTCTGAAAACTTCCTGTCTGACTACAATGTGAGGGAGCTCAGCACCATCTTCATGACTCTGCGACTGAGAGGAGGCTGAGGACGCTGTCAACATGAACACATTCCAGTTTTTATTTATTTGTTAAGGCACTTTATGATAAAACAATCAAAATGCATTTTCTGTACACATACAAAAAAATATTATATTACTGAAGTAAGTGGAATTGTAATGTATTATCAAGTAGTCTGAATAAGGCTCAGTCAGGACAAATTTTATTTCTACATTTGTACCAATCAGTAAGTGTAGCTTTTTAGATGTTATTGTTACTATTAATTCGTACTCAAATTCTGTGATTTTGTTAAAATCCAAACCGTAAAATTTATGTTCAAAGCAAGAAACTGTCAGCTTTCACAAAATATTCAAAACGTGTTTTGTGACAAAATATGGGGGTTAGAATTTAAGGGAAGAAGGAAATAAAAAAATAATAATAAAAAATGTATCAGAACAACCAAAAATAGTTTTTGTATATCATTGTGTTTAGTAGAGCTATGGTGTGGGGAGACATAAGTGACTGTATGAGAGGAACAAGAAGTCACAATATTTTATCTCCTAATTCTTCCTGTTCAAAATAAATTGTGTAAAATTGCATGAAAATTGACATATTTGTCTTATTCTTATTTTCTGGTTTGACTTTTTATTGTCTGTTTAAAATAAATGAAACATACCTCATACCTTTCTTATGTAAAGAATGTCCTAATTTCTAATTTTCTCAAGTTTTGTAACATGTCTGTGGAAGTGAAGCAGAAAAAAATCTCTTGTTTTGATTGCAGTTTCTGATAAAGTTTATTTAAACTTGTTAAACAGAAAACTGACTTCATGTAAAATCTCCCTGTGTTGCTCATCAGTTGCTTTAAAAAAATGTAGACATTTCCCAAGAAACTAGTGGGGGTCCAAGGAGTTTTCTAGGAGTCTATAGATACTTCATATGTGCTCAATAATGAATATACATATCCTTCTTTGTCGTCATCAGATGTTGGTAGAACGTCTTTTCATTTGGCTAACTGTGTTCTTAGAAAGACTTTTAAACAAAATATCTACCCAGGAGTGGATGGCAGCTGAGGCCGGTGCCTCTAGAGCCACTACAGGGCACACAGGGCACCAGGTCTCATTCTTTGACAAGTCAACCGTGGCTCCAGGTTATGTCTGACCTGCGATGCTGCGCAGAGGACCAAAGTCTATTCAGATGAAAATATATTTACAATTTCATTTTGAAACCAAGGTCCCATAGTCTGGGGAAGAGAGGAGAGACAGAGTCATGATGAGGTCAGTGATGATTTGGGGACCCGGGTCATCTGCAGGTGTTGGTCCACCTGGCTACACTTGTTGCTACCAAGGATTATTAGTGATATTATTTATTGATCGTTGATATTATTTGTTTGATGTTCTCGAGCTTATAAAAATTTTTGAAATTTAAAGGGTGCAAATTCATTTGTTGCATTTCTTAAATTCTTAAAATAAAGAATGCTTTGAATGAGACCATTCACATGTATTTGTTGTTTATTGTGTCCTAATTGTCTAATATCTGGGACTCCACATTGACAATAAACTGGACTGGGTCAAGAACACTGACCCTGCGTACAGGAAGGGCCAAAGTCGCCTCTACTTTCTGAGGCGCCTGAGGTCCTTCAACATCTGCCAGACTTTGCTCAGGATGTTTTATGAATCTGTGGTGGCCAGTGCCGTCCTGTATGCTATGGTGTGCTGGGGCAGCAAGCTTAAGGTGGAGGACACCAGCAGGCTGAACAGACTGACCTGTGAGGCCAGTGATGTCGTTGGAGTGGAGCTGGACTCTGTGACAGTGGTGTCAGAGAGAAAGATCCTGTCCAAGATGAGGGTCATGTTGGACAAAGAGTCTCATCCATTACATGACGTTTATTTATATTGTCATATTGAATTATTTACATCACTCATATATATATTAGAAATTTGATCTCTTATGGTTATATTTGTATTATTAATATTTAGCACCTTAGATGGAGTAGCTTGTCAACAAATAAGAAATTTCCCTTTGGGATCAATGAAGTCGATTCTTTTCTATTATGTAATCCTCATAATTTGCGAAATGGACCACTTAAATTCGTTTTCTGTTTTGTTTCAGCTGTAACAAAACTCACATGCACTTTATCTGATGATTCACCACCATCTGATTTCTTATCATCCTGTTTTTGTTTCCCTCCTCCTCCCATCATCAGGTGAAGGTGAAGCCCAGCTGTTCCTCCGCCTCACCTGTTGGCAGGTATTCGGGGAAAGCCGTGAAACAGCGTCACGAAAAGCCATTTCTGCAGACTCACGTTCGGAGACCAGAAACCGAAACTCAAAAACAGACAGAGAGGGAAAACGAATCTTAAGTGCAGTGGGAGGGAGCTGACTGTCTGTATATAAACACAGCTGATCAACATCAGAGCACAAGCGCTGAGGACCAACGATTATTGGATACCTGAAGCCAGAAGGACATTTTTCTATTATTATTATTATTATTATTATTAGAAAATCCATCGCAAGGTAAGTTGCTCTCCTAATCAACACGTTTATGGTCTCACCTCTGAATACGGTCATCTAGTAAAAGTGATGAAAACTTTTAAATTATTTTGCAGGTCAGTTTAATCATGGATATATTCATCAAACTGTTGGACGGGACGTCCCGCACGATGAAAGTAAACCCACACGACACCGTGGGCTCTCTGAAGACCCGCATCCAGCAGGAGCTGAAGGTTCCCGCTGCAAGGCAGAAGCTGATCTTCACGAACGGGGCGAACACACCTCTGAACGACGACTCCAGGACCCTGAGCTCCTACAGCCTTGAGCCGGGCTCCCAGGTGAATCTGCTGGTCACCCAGCCGTCCACCTTCCAGGTGTTCCTGAAAAACGAGAAGGGGACGAATACCACCTACGATGTCACACCCGAAGAGACGGTGGACGGCTTCAAGAGGAGAGTGGAGAACAGAGAGGGGGTTCCTGCGAACCAGCAGAGGCTGATCCATGAGGGCCGGGAGATGCAGTCTGAAAACTTCCTGTCTGACTACAATGTGAGGGAGCTCAGCACCATCTTCATGACTCTGCGACTGAGAGGAGGCTGAGGACGCTGTCAACATGAACACATTCCAGTTTTTTTGTATATAAACAAGTGTAATTTTAATGTATTATGTTGTAGTAATAATAATAAAAGTCAGTCATGACTAATGGCATGTCTCTTTTGTATTTTATTTCTGCATTTGTTCAGATCAGTAGGTAAAGCTCATTAAAGGTAACAAAAAAAAAACAACTTATATCAGCTTATGTAAAAAATGTCAGAATTTTAAACTTTCTCAAGTTTCTTTTTTATACTGGTCCCTGCAAAACAAAGCGTAAAAATACTCTTTTATTCTTTTATTTCTAGCGTTTTAAAGCAGTATCCCAGAAATCAGCAGTGCGACTTCATGTAAAGAATCTTCAGCCATACATGGAAGTTGGTTGCATCTTGTTAGTCCTCAAAGAAGCATCATTTCCTCACAGTGGCAAGGTAGGCATACCAGAATAAGGCAATCATGTTGGCGAAGAGCACTCGAAACTGAAACATAATGAGAGGAGGGGAGAAACATCACAGAGGAAGTCAGTGTGAGGCTCCTCCTAATTCTTAACATGACAGGATGTCAGTGATGGCGCGTACCTGAACAGGCACAAAGTTTATGTTTATAAATGTGAAAGGAGTCCAGACTTTCCAGTTCATCTTCAGAGCAGTCCAGTAACTTTTTCTCATCTTCCTCTGGAAATCGTCCCAGCCTTTAGCCTGAGGAAAACGTAAATACTTATTTTCTGTAAAGTATATTTAATGTGCAATTAATGCACTTGTATACTTATATTACACATCAAAATATGTTAATCAGTATTTAAAAGTGTTATTTATGCTTTTAAATTGAGTTTAAAAATAGGAAATAAAACAATGAAAATCAGCTGCATGATACTCATTCACTTTTGGTTCATGTATAATCTTTAACAAATGTTTGAATGATTTGCAAACCTTCTTCAAATATTTGCTTATTTAAAGAGCCATGAATAAAACATTCACAGCACTTACTGATAGGTATTTTCAACCTACATAAAAAGAGAACCACAGACAACGTTATTAGGTTTTAACACAAGCTTTTGCAAAAGTGAGAAACAGACAATAGCTTCTTTAAGCTGTTCACCGTGCGCTCTGAAAACTCTGCAGCAAGGCTCTTCTTTTTTATTAACACAAAGATTACAAAGCAGGAGTGAAATGTGGCTGAGAAGGAGGGCTAATGAGAGAAGGGGGGCTACCCTGATAAAAAGGAAGAAGGAAACCCAGGATTTAACATCCTACACACAGGTAGTTAAGAAGTAAGGAGTATTCCGGTGGATATCAGAAAACAGCTGCAGAAAACATGTCCAAGGTTATGAGAGAAAGCAAGTTTTGTCTTTCACACAGTTTTAACAAACTAGAACACTAATCCTTTAAATGAAAAACAAAATAGTAAAACTACTGATGTAAGAATGATAACAAACACAATTATTCTAACACTTACTTTCTCCTGGATTTATTTGGGGGGGGTAGAGTAAGGAGGGCTTGAATACAAAAGCACACCACATTTTTTAATTAAAAAAGTGCTATTTATGCTTTTAAATAGAGTTTAAAAATAGGAAAATAGGAAACAAAACAATGAAAATCAGCTGCATGATACTCATTCATTTTTGGATTTCGATATTCTAACCATTATGTAAATCAAAATTGGCCCAGACACAGGAATCAGACAATTTTCTTTTGTCTCTGACTAGCAAAACAAAACCAGCTCTCTGTTTTCAGCTGGAAAAACCTGATCAGACCATCACAAAACTTACCTATATTTTACTGAAAGCAGTGCATTAATATATTTGATAGACACTTTTGAGAAGATCAAAAAGAAATCACCTCCAGGATGTTCATAACTAGGTAGAAAAGGAGCAGGAAGCCAGGAGCAAAGATGAGTCGGTCCAGTAGTAGTCGTTTGACGATGCAGAGCGGGTCAGTGGTTGGCATCCACACCTCCATCAGCTGGTAAAAGAAATGGCTGACTGGCCCAGTGATAATCAACCTACAAGAGGAAAAATGTAATAAACCAGTAACAAACACAAAACTCCATGAATTTGCCAAGAGTTAGCCAATTTATATGCACAGCGCCTGGGAGAAAGTGTTTACTCTTCAAACTTTTTGCCAATTTGTCATATTACAATCACAAATCTTAATTTAGTCGTTTACTTACATTTTGTGAGAAAGCACAACACAATGCAGCAGCTAGTGGAAGGTGACGCATGGTTTTAAAGTATGTTATTTTGTTACAGACCCTATCTATAGTGACACCCATAAATAAAATTCCGTGCAAGTTGTGCAGAAGTTTAATGCGGATGTGAGGGATTTACCCTCCAGAGCAGGTGCTGTTTTTTGTACTTCCTATATTCCATTTTTTCTGGTAAATGTATTACTTTTGTTTGGAGGAAGTAGCTTGCTTTATTTAATATTTTGTTTTAATCATTCTCTCTTCTCTTTGAGGTCACCCGGTCATGTGTTGCCATGGAAGCGCGCCCATGAGCGGTGCAGTTTTCAATCAGCCTCACTGGGAAAATCCATTGTTTGAGAGGGAGGGGAGATGGTTTTTAGATTTTGTTTGGGTCCAGATTGTTTTTGTTTTAGTTTTAAAGTAGTTAGTTGTAATTATGTAAATATTTTGCTAGGAAAATAGTTTAGTACAAATGTTTTTTCTATCTGGAAATGTAAATGTTGTCTCCACCCCTTAATTAGTCCTGGTAGGAGCCAATGCTTTAAAAGCCAGGTGATTTAGCTCAGAGGGAGACTCTCCCTCCTGTTGTTTGAATACATGTCATGCTGTGAACTGGAATGAAATGTTTGAAGAACTGCATAAAGGAAAAAATTAAATAAAATTCAGAGCTCTACAATTTCTGGATTCTGTCTGATTTTTCATCGCAAACCAACAGCGGGGTCAGGTTATAAAACAGTATCCTGAAGTTTACGACATCTCACAGACGTCTGTTCAATCCATCATGGAGAACAGAACGAGGCAACTGCAAATCTACTGCGAAGACACGGCTCCCATCTAAACTACAGAGACAACAGGAGTCAGAGAAGCAGCAAACTGGCACATGGTAGCTCCACTGTAGCTGTAGAGGAGAACCACAGCTCATTCGGTGCAATTATCAGCAATGAATGAAATTTGGCTTTCATGGTAGGGTGACAATGGGTTTGCCCAACGGCCTGTAACACACAGCCAGAGCTTCAATGGCATGGTTTGGATTGCAACATTCTGAATAACACCATGCATTGCATCCCATATATGTTGGTCAATCCCATAAAATCCACAAAAAAAAAAAAAAAACATTTAAAATTGTGCTTGTAAAAGAAGGTGACTGGGTATATTATTGGCGTGTGCTACACTCTCATTGTTCTCTTATTCTGCTAAGTCTCACCCAAAGATGGCATATCGTGTGGCTCCAGCTACATCAATCTCATCAACTGGACCTCCACTTTTGGCCTTTTTTCTGCCTTCCAAGTACTGTGAAAGTAGATTTCCTAAAGCAGACAGGATCCCACTGGAAGAATGAAGAACAGACAGATCACACTCTCCTGTCAATGTGCAATAAGCAGTTTCACAAGCTTTAAGTTAAAAAAAAACAAAACTAACTTCTGAGTAGGAGGTTCTCATGGCAGATACTGATTGGCTAATACCACAGTGTGCTCAGCGCAAACAAAAGTGGTCAGGAACTAATACAAGCAACAGTCATAAATAATTTGACTTATAAAACTACACAATAAAATGAAACGACAACCATTTCCTCTGTTAGTCAGTGAACATTACTAATGAACGTTCAAGCAGCTGGAAACAAAGGCAGATGTGAGTTTAGGAGCACAGAAACCGACCTGGTTACAGATTTGGTGAGGATCGGGTATTTTTTCAGCAGGATCAAATACTGCTGGAGCAGACGGAAATGAAAGGACCCATCCCGGACTGGCAGGCTCTGTACGGGCATTGTTATTCCTTACAGTATTCCTACATTACAACCTCTGCAGCACTGCCCCGCAAAGGGCGGCGAGTCCCATTATTGTTCCTGTCCACGTCGTTGCGTCAAAGAAGCCATCCCCCGACGTAGACGTCAAACCGGAAGTGATGTTTACTGACTTGATTGTTAATTTTTAATGTGGTGGGATTGGGATACAAAAATTATAGTACGTTAATTATAATTACAATTATAGCAAAGACAAATGTAGTTTATATATTTTTTTAAAATCTGTTATTTCTACACAAGTATGAAATTCTTTTGTAGATTTTTTTGTGCCTGTTTCCATCAAGCTTTTAGAGGGCTGTTGCTCAATATTGCACAAGTCAGAATTTTTTTAAAAATATATCTATTTCAGCAGCTCATGGAAGAAAAATATCTTACCTTGCAATCTTTAAAACAAATTTAAGGCTGTTTTGGAGGAAACATTTTTATAACTATGCATACATCCACTATGCAAGACTGGAGAGGAATCCAAGACATTAAGCTTCCCTGCAACACTTTCCAACTCTTTCTGGGGGATTACCAAGCATGCAGGCCACAATGTTAGGTTACGTCTTATTATTTTCGTTAAGTTTCCCCCGCAAAATGTTTTTGTTTAATATTTTTATGTTTTGAAGCAAAATGAAGAATAATTTCACTAACAGTGAGCTTAAGTCTTCCCTAACTTAGCATTGAATATCGAATATAGATCATTAATGGTGCCAAGCATAGATTTATCATTAATTTGAAATTCACCCAAAACATTACACAATGTAGAAAATCCTTTAATGTACCAAACATTACATAAAAAAGTAAAAAAGGTGCAAACTAAAAGGGCAGAAAAAGAAAACAAATATTTACAAAAGTTAAACCACTAAAAGAACAATGCAGTGAAAACAGAACAACCTGCTGGCATTAATTGTTTTATAAAAACATGAATAACTGCTGAAAGAAGAACTAAAAAGCTTATAGTTGGGTTTGGTCTGTAGTTTACATGGGCTTCAGAACATAGAAGTTAAAGAGCCTTCCAGTCTATGGGAGACTTTCCACATTTCTCTAGCAACTCGTTGGCCTTGGAGAAATGTCTGCAGCCAAAAAATCCTCGATGAGCAGACAGGGGAGAAGGATGTACAGTCTGCAGGACGTGGTGGCGTTTCTATAACAGAAAGGAGTACATCCTCATCATAAATATTCAGCACTAGCAAGCTTTGGCGAGTGTTAAAATGTACGAATTAGCAGACTCACTCGGTTAATAGAAGCCCCTTTTTTCTGTGCGTACGATCCCCACAGCATGAAGATGACGCCCTCTTGATTGCTGCTGAGCCATTGAATCACAGCGTCAGTGAAGGTCTCCCAGCCTTTGTCTTTGTGGGAGTTAGCTTGGTGCGCCCTGACAGTCAGCACGGCGTTGAGCAGCAGCACGCCTAGTGAGAAGGTAAAAGAGGTTCAAACAAAGACAGCAAAGTTGTGGATGAAAGAAAAATGTCTCGTATGTTTATGTTTAATCATTTAACAGAATGTAAATCAATAGAAGTACCTTGTCTGGCCCATCCAGTCAGGTCGCCATGGCCCGGATGCTGAAAGCCGTCGATGTCTGTGGCCAGCTCTTTGTACATGTTCTCCAAACTGCAAATAAAAAGCAAATATTAAAAATGGAAGGCAAACAATTTTGATTCAAGTGTTCATACAACTGCAGGGCTGTTCTCTAAAGTTATACGTTTGCAGATTTTTCAAAGCATAACACTAATGTTTGTGAACATTAGTAGCTACAGCCAACAAAATAACCTTGAGAGCATTTGACTTCGTTTGAACCTGAACTTAACGAAGGTCAGGGTTTTTGTTTTTTTTTCTAAATATTTGAATGAGAGTGTTTAATTCAAAAACTAAAATACTGACGGGTAGAATATCAGAATCTAAGTGTGATTGTAAGGCATTTAATGAGAATCATTAGATTTTTCTCTATTTCAAAAGGAATGAAGCCTAAGTGCAGAACATTTTTACCATATTTATGTAGATCTGGAAAAAGCCGAAATAAATTCCTCACTTTTCAAGAAACATTTCAGGCCCATACATCTCTTATCCAAGTTGTGCAACAATACACTCTAATACTAAACTTTGTCGTCACTACTTTCAATTAATTTCATGATTAAAGAGGTGGAGTGATGGAAATCTTGTCACTTTTTCACGTTTTTGTGGTATGAAAGATGCATTGAAAATTGTACAAAACACCTCTTTTCAGGTAAATAAAGGAACATCATAATTCCTGTTTGAGGTCATTAATTTTGAAATTTTATTTTGTTGACACAAAGTCTTCCCTTAAATCTTGAAATACCTGTGTGGAAAGACAGTCAGGACACCTGAAATGGGAACACTCCATAATCAGTTTCTGCTCATTATAAACAAAAAAACCCCCACAGACTTCAAACCTCGGAGGAGGAGGAACTGGTCTTTTCACACTGAAGCATAGTCCGTGCGCTTGGCCTGGACCATGATATGGATCTTGACCTAGAATGACCACTTTAACCTAAAATCGAAAACAAAGATTTTACTACATTTAACAACTCTCTCCAAGGAAAACATGGTTGGTTTTTTCTTCCAATAAAAAGGAAAACTGATAGTTGACAGCATGTTGCCTTGCAAGCAGGAAGGTCTTGGGTTTGAAACCCAGCCTGGAGTATTTCTGCATGGAGTTTGAATATGTGGGTTCCCTCAGGTACTCTAGCTAAAAAGATAAGAAGTGGGACTAGTGTGTAGTTAATTAATGTACTTTAGAAATAAACATCAGACCTATGGATGTTATAAACAGGTACTTTGAGTTGGATTTTGAAAGAAATGGCCTCAATAAAACTATCAGGTGTTGAAATTTATATAGAAAAATACAGTGTCTTTATAAAGAGATGCATTACTTCAATTTTAATAATGTGATGGTAAAGTGGCTTGAATTGTGGCTGAGGTACAAAAATGTCTGTAATACAATTTTTTACTGCTACTTTTATATAGAACATAGCAGTAGCTTTTTCTCACTGTAATACATCCCTTTGATCAAGATTTTAATTTAATAAGACTTTTGATAACCTGTGCTACAGGACACTTTCCCTGGTTGGTAGAAGTTATTTACTAGTAACAAAATACTAAAAGAACTTACTGGATTGAGTTAATGTAATTTAGTACAATAATCGTTCAACTCAAATCATTAATAAAGCCAATTTTGACACAGATTTAATTAGCATTTAGTTTTACCAAAACACTTAGTGGAAGTAATATTAATGTTTTTAAGTGGCCAAGCCAGACTACTAGCGTGAATCTGATCAAGAATCTGTGGAGGAAGCTAAAGATTAGGGTGATTGGATGGAGACCTTCCGAACTCAAAGCCCTGCAGTTCATCAAACTATTTAAAATACCAGGAGAGATGCAGAAAGCTGTGCAGCAAATATCAGAGAGGTTTTATTGCTGTGATGCCAACACAAATGTTGCTATTTATCATTGACAAGGGTACAAATAATTTTTGATATTCCGTTTTTTAATAAAATGTACACTACAGATGTTTTTTTTCTTTAAAATTCTTACTTCTTTTGCATATTTACTTTATTCTTTGACAGATTCAAATCCAACGTCCTACCAGAAACAAACTCATTATTTTAGGTTCAACTGTAAGAACTTCTACCCTACACGGATCTTATAGTTCTGCACTTCAACCACTCAGTTTCTCCAGGCATAAAGTTTCGTACTCATGAGCCACACTTACATCTGTGATGTTGCACACCTCGCTCCAGGTGAACACTTGCTCAGCAGGTGGGTAAACTGTGTGGCGTTTCCTCTCTTCAGAAACAAATTGCATCAGCTGTGGCAAAAGTGTAAAAATCATTAAAACACATGACAGTAAACAGTGTGTGTGGAAAATCTCCTCTTCTCACCTGTTTGAAGTAGGGCTTTCCAAACTCAGCAGCCAGCTCCCTCCTCCAGCTTTCCCCGAACCCTGGAGGAGTCTGAGCGGAAGCCAGCCTCTCCAGCGCCGCTCTCTTGTTGCGAGCCATCCTTTCCAGCTGCTCCGGGGAGAGAGGACTGGGAGGCGGGCTCTGCTGCTCCGGCAGCACCGAAGCGCATTTCTGCTTCTTCTGCAGGATTTTGGTGTATTGGGCAAAACACAAAGCCGGTGAGAGACGCGTTCCCCGGAGAGAAATCTGCTTTAAAAACAGTCGACGAAGCGGTGCGAACAGTTTCATGCTAGCAAACTCGTTCGGCAACGTTCAACAACAGAGGTGATCCTGAACGTAGCTCGGAGTTAAGCTGCTCGTCGCGGGAGAACATAACGATATGAAACGCTACAAAATAGCGCTGGTACGTGTTTTTGAATTAAACTTGGGTTCACAAGCTGTTTCTAATGATGATTTGCCATCTGTTTGTGAAAGTAGTGACACTCACCGGTTCTTTAGCGTTCTCCTCGGGTTCATTAGAAACCCTCTTTTTCGATACAGGCGAAAAAAATGAATTGATAGTTTTCTGTCCAATCATTCTTGTTGCGAACACTTTGGCGGTGAGCTGCGGAAAGAAATAAAAATGCTTAATTGCTTAAAGACCACGAGACTCCCAGGTAAACTAAAGTCGTCAGTAGGATAGTTCAAATGAATTCGCGCCTAAACAAAATGACGAAAGCACTTATTATAATGAGGTGAGTGGTGTTCAAGATGCACCAGTTTTCTGCTCTTAAACAGGTTTAAAATGTTTTGGTTACTATTGCGTTTTTATAAATCATGATAATTAGTACACTGAAGTAGTTTAAGCATTTATTTCAATGAATTCTCAGAAAATAATATTACACAAGACCAGCAAACATTTGTCGACACACATTGAGACTCAACAGAGGTAAGTAGCTGGTTGTTCACCTCAGTGTTTGTCCACGTTCTTATTAGCAGAAATCCATACATTTACTGAAATAAAGTGTGAAATTAATCTGGACCACTTAATACCCTTCATACAAGATAGTTTCATAGAGTTTGTCACATTCCTTGGTCAACATTTTAATATTTTCTAGCAAAAATAAATAATGTATACCATATATAAAATGTAAATGGTAGAAATTAGGGATTACTTAAAATATTAAGATTTTCTGCTCAACATCAACATACATATAATATGCATTTTCAGTTAAATAAACTTTATAGTTTTAATTCTTTTTATCCTTGGTTTATACAGGAAAACGTTCCCCATCAGTGTATCGTCACATCAGCCTACAGAAATGGACAAGTTTCTGCTTCGGGGACAGAATAAACATCTGTGCAACAATGATGTCCCACGAAGAAGTTCCAGGAAAAAGAAGACAAAGATGGAGGAACATGAGTGCGTGGAGGAGGAGGAAAAGGACCCGTCTTTTGAAGAGTTCTCTCATCCTATTCCTTGGCAAAAAATAGAAGCAGAGGGACTGGACTGTGATTATGCGTTGCTCTTCTTGAAAGAAGAGGCAGATAACCTTTTCAGACAGCTGGAGGAGGAGGTGGCGTACTCAACAGGTGGTTATTTTTTGTAAACATGTGGCATGAATTTGCAGTTTAGTAGTGTGACAGCTAGTTGTTTTGTTTTCTTATAGGAGAGGAAGCAAAGGTCCATGTGTTTGGAAAGGTGTACAACATACCGAGGAAACAGGCGACCTATGGGAACGCAGGCCTCACCTACACTTACTCCGGAGTGAGACGTCTGGCTTCCCCCTGGACTCCGACCTTGGAGTACATCCGAAACGCGGTCACAGACGCAACTGGACAGAAGTTCAACTTCGTCTTGATCAACAGGTGACAAACGTCCCAACACCTAATCCAGAAGTTCAGAGTTGGACATGCCTGAAGCCTCGGTATCTCCACCAGGTACAAAGATGGACAAGATCACATGGGGGAGCATCGGGACGACGAGAAGGAGCTGGACCCTTCCTGTCCCATCGCTTCCGTCTCTCTGGGAGCAGCTCGAGACTTTGTCTTCAGACACAGAGATGCTCGAGGGAAACGGAGCAGCCGACAGATTGATCCCGTGAAGCTGGAGCTGGCTCACGGTAGCCTGCTCCTCATGAACCCTCCCACCAATACCTTCTGGTACCACAGCCTTCCGGTTCGGAAGAAGGTCCTCTCACCTCGCATTAATCTCACCTTTAGACGCATCTTGCAGGATATCACTAAACAGTCAAAGAGGAACATCAACAGCAAAAACCCAGGCTAATGATCGCATTTTTAACAAATACTTCTCAGGTCAAAGTTTTTCTGAAGAAATGGTAAATAAAGATTTTAATATACTGTCCAAACATTTCCAATAAATCTGTTTAACTTACTTTAGACATTGCCTGTTTCCTATAAAGAAACAGGTCATGTTTTTTTTGTTTCAATTTGTTTTAAATCAAGATTTTATCAAGAAGAAATCTTCCAAATGCCTATGCTTGTGGAGGCATCACAAAAGGCATATCTGAGTTGGGGGTTTTTTTGTTTTGTTTTTTATGTCAAGTAAATATGTGAATAACCGATGTTAACTAATCTCAGCTGACCAGCTTGAGTTGTGTCTGCCTTGTGATATCAGGCAAAATTTACAGAAAGCTGATTTTTTTTTTTCTGTGCACTCTAGAAATTAACTGGGGAAATCTGTACTTTTCTGCCCAGCTGTGGTTTTAGTGTCATGATACATTTGTCAGTGAAGAGAATGCATGTATTCACAACTTAAAGTGAATTTTGTCACACAATTAGTTCCTCTCTTAAAAATATCTCTAATTTAAAAATGTAATTTCCTAAATCTCTTCTGAAAGTCTTGTTTTTGATCATTTGAATCTTCCATGACATGGCAGACTGTGCATTTTGGTCAAAGACAATTTAACATAGTTAAAACTCTTTGATGTTGGTGCATTTACAACAATCTCACTTAAAACACAAGAGTAGAACTTTATTATTTTTTAAAACAATCACTTTCAAAGACATGAAAATACATCAGTGCAAACATCCGGACAGACACTGCTGCATTTAGATTTTTTCGGTTTGGTAGGAAACTGCAGTTATTTACTGCTGAGGATTTAAAAATCATTCAGGATAAATTACCCCGAAGCATCTGCACATAATCAAGTCTCGTTAACGAAACCGACTTAAAATCAGTAGAACCTGGACACCATGAACAGCGGCTTGGATGCATTGTAATTTTAGGTAAGATAGGACAGCCCTAATAGTTGCTGCACAAGTGGTTTCATGATAGAAATGTTAAACATTACAAACATGACACTTTATCTTCCACCATGCAGGCACACAAATTGCAGCATAAACAAGATTTAAAATGGCAGAGTAGTAGCTGAAATTATCGGCGTAAGAGAGTTTGCAGCTGCTGCTGGGAATGATGGGAATGTAAATTAAACAACAGGGCTGCAGCTGGGATTATTTCACTGACAGTTTTTAATGTGTAACAGCTTTATTTAACTTTTTTAAGTGTCTGCAATTTAAAGGAATTTTGACAAATTAACAGGAATATTTAACAGCATATTTAATTTATATTTACACCACTGCATGATTACAAAGTCAAAAATATTCTTAAAAACTCCTCGTTTACAGTGTAATACCAGGGCACTGTCAAGTATTCCTGTTGTCTGTTACAGGAAACTGTTCAAAGCGTTAAAGACAAGTACGGTAGCTTATATGACAATGATATTTGAGAGAAATCCTGCAGGTCCATTATCTTTGGGATTACCAGCCTCCGTTTCGGTTTCCATTACGACACACTTGGTGCAAAAGCTACCGCCACGACGCCAGCTGGTGGTAACCATGGCGAGAGGTCGATCAGGCGACTACTCGATCGATCGTCGGCCGTCGCACTCTCTCGTAGAAGAGCATGTACGCGTTGGAAGACAGCACCTCCTGCAGGCTGGCTTTCCGCACAGAGTCATCAGACACCCAGAGCCACTGACAGCTGAAGGGTGAGGCGCTGCAGGGCGAGGGAGGGCTGCGGCGGTAGGTGACAAAATGTCCTGAGTGCATGTCACCGTGGTGAACCAACACCGCTGTTAGCTGGAATAAATACTCTGCGGAGCTGGAAGGAAACAGAGAGATCCGGGCGTTAGCTCAGTGAAACCACCTACATGACCGACCTCTGCATCCTTACATAGCTCAGGTGTAGTGATGTTTTTGCTGTTGAGTTTGCATTATAAGCACAAAAACCAATAACACTTAAGTTATAAAAACTGTCCTGCTTTCTAAAAGTTAAACAAGTTATATTAATTTTATCCATTTGCCAGTTTAAGCTTTTGAAGTTTTCATCTTTTCATGCTCAGATTTTCTTTGAGAACAAAAAAAAGTCTCCCATGGGACATTTTACACCAACCACAGATTTTGACTAATCATAATTTTAAATGATTTTCTCCAACATGCTGACAGTCAGATTTTAATGAGTGAGTGAAATAACTATTATGTTCCAGCAGGAGGCTGCTCAGATTTATTTTCGTTTGGTTCTGTCAACTGGCCAGAACAACCATCAATCTAATCATTTCTATTGTACTGTGTATGTTGACCGGCCTGTTTAAGCCTCCGTAAAACACTTGTTACACTTTTATCTTTCTTAAAAGTGGTCTACAAATAAAGGCGTTTTCACATTTAAAGGCTCTACTCTTTGATAGGTGGCCATGTCATAAACCGATGATGACAAAGGGCTGCTGCAGAGTTTACCTGAAGTCATACGTGAGACCGAGCTGTGGGTTCAAACCAGGAGAGAGAAGAAATACAGAAGAACAGGTTCCATTAGAGAAAGGCTTGTTGTTGTTATGATGTTCTGCACCTGGAACAAACAAGGGGAAAGAAAACTGAAGTAAGAAAAAGCAAAGAGAAAACAATGCTGTTAAAAATAAAACACCTATTAATCCAACACACCTGTCCCATTAGCTTTTAGCCTTTCTGTGGAATCCTCCAAACTTTCTGTCTTTATGGCTATAGGAGTCGATGTGAACCGCTGACTCCTCTGTGTGGAGCTGTTGTGTTTGTAGCGATCCATCGATAGATACTCAGAGAACTGGACGTGCTCCTGTCGCTTGATGGGCGTTCCTTCACTGGACCACGTCAGTCTTTGTAGGTGGATGCAGAGGCACTGAGGGAGCTTAAAATACACGGAATAAGGGTTGCATTTCTTTCCCCTCTATGAATAAAATATGAAACACACATTCATTGTGCACTAGCAACTAACTAGGAAGAAAACTTATACAAATACCTTTCCAAGTTTAAGCTGTTTAACAAAAGTTGTCCTCTGGCTTTCAAAAACTTGCCCATTTCTTGTCGAGCTTTGTTGAAGCTGAAGGACGACATAAAGGCAATAAAGATCAAACTATCATCCCACCATGTCTGTTCACAAACAATGGAATTATTTTACAGATACTAAAGTACCTTTGTGCAGTTTTCACACTCCACCTCTTTGATTGTCTCTGACGAAATGAAATGCTGCAGACACTGATCTAGAGAGAGAGGCCGACCCTGAGAGGAAAGATGTTTTAAGTGAATAGAAACAAAAACCAGCTACTGATGAGCGACACACTGCCTGTGAAATGTATTTACAGAGCTGAAACTTTTCCACATTACAACTTATTGGACTTATAGGAAGTAAACCAATGCAAACTAGGGCATAATTGTGAATAGGAATGAAAGCAGTAGATGGTTTTCAAAAGTTGATTACAAATGAAGCTCTGAAAAATGTAGTGTGGATTTGTATTTCCAGACCTAGAATTTAGACATTTAGCTTAGGTAAATGTAGCAGGATTGCCCTAAATTTAGCTGTAGCCATCTTTCTATCAACTCTGACCAGCTTCACTTCTCCTGCTGAAGAATTCCCACAGCATGGTGCTGCCACCTCCATGTTTTATCATAGGGAAAGTGTGCTCAGGGTGAAGTCCAGCATTAGGTTTCCTCCACACTTGGCCAAAAAGTTTGACTTTAGTTTGACCTGCTTTTTCTTCCACGTTTGGTGTATCCCCTGCATGGATTTTAGAAAACAAAAAACTTCTTATATTCATCTTTCAACAATGGCTTTCTTCTTGCCACTGTTCTATAGGGCTTAGATTTGTCAAGTGCACCATTGGTAGTTGTCCTGTTTTCAAATTCTCCTACTTGAGTTGTGAATCTCTACAGCTCCTCCAGAGTTACTAATGCCACACTCCTTAGATAAGAATTTGTAAAGACTTTTGAAAACCAAGAATCCCTTTTTTCCACTTCACAATAATGCACTAGCCAATCATGTAAAGTTGTACATTAATAAACCTGCCATTTTAGCTTACCCACTGAGGAAGAGGGATGGACAAAGAGAGGCTCTCAAATGAGTCGTACCGTACTGGACTCTATTAATGAACAAAGTTGAGTTGTTATTCACAAATTAATCAAAACTGGCATGTTACTTAATTCTATGTCTCATTAAAAAACACACTTGAATTTCACAGTGCTTGCACGACATATTGCTCGTTAGACGACCATGAAAAGGATGCTGGAACTTCCAGAGACCCGGTATCGGATGAAGAGGAGCTGCAGAGAAAATTAACTAAGTATAAAACACTCATTGCTGGTATTCTTAATTATTTGGCCTCTTGATTTTTATTTTTCTTCATACCTCGACTAATGCAGGCCACAGTTTTGTTCTCTTCATCAGGAAGAGACTAGAAACAAAGCAAACACAAAGTAGGAGAACATTTAACTGAAAAAAAAAACAAAAAAACAGAAAGATTTGTGTGATTTCTGCAGTTTGGGATCCCTAATGGATGTGGAGACAACTTACCTCTAGGGACTGCATGTCAAACAAATGTGTGACTTTAGGTTGTTGATTTCGCTCCTCCTCTAGAGAAGACGTGAGGACGTGAAAAAGTTCGTGTGCATCCTTAAAAGGGAGGAAATCTGACTTTTATTTTGCACAATAAGCTGAAGCTCCATTCAGAAGTTTACACTTGCATCTCATCAGCATGGATGACAGGTTAAGTTTGGGCTTTTAATTCTGCATTTTAATCACTTATTTTAAAAAATGCAAATGCACCACAGGTTTGTTTTTTTTTTGTAGCTTTTAACAAGCTTCTGGCACAATTCTGCTTGAATATTTGTCAACTTTTTAAAATCAGAATTAACAGAATGCCTTGAAATCAGTCTTTTAAGCAAGCCTGAATTTTAATAACGGCTGCTATAAGGACTTCATTCAGAAGGCTTAATCAAAGCCATTGTTCATGTGTGTTTTAGATCATGGTTCTGTGGAACTACCAAGTGAATCCCAGTTTCACTTGTTTACCAGAATATCATCCTCAGTTAAAAGCTGCTCAAACATAGATACCTTTGAGCTGAAAGTCGCAGCTGCCCACAGAGACAAGTCAAATGCCTTCTGGAGAAAGGTGTTTTAGTCAAATGATGAGACAATGATTACGCTTTTTATACACAATGGCTAGAAGAATACACAGAGGAGTCAAGAAAAGACTTTCACCTAAAAACACCAAACCAGCTGTCATGCATAGTGGTGGCACCACCATGCTGAGGGCCTATCTTGCTGCCAATGGTGCTGGCGAGTATAACAGAGTGTATAATGTAAGGATTTCCAAGTTCTTCAATTTGACCTCAGATCATGAAGGTGAAAACTTGAACTCATTGATGTACGTTTCAACCGGGTAATTACCCAAACACACATGAGATCTGGATTTAGAATGGGTAATACAGGGAAAACGACGTTTAAGGAATGATCATCCTAAAGCACTGATCTAAGTTCATCTGAAAATTTTTCAACTGTACATAAATGTCAGGTCAGTGGCAAGAAAGGAACCAATTTAAATGCAAATATCCATCCATAATTACTAGAGAGACTTGTTGATGTTTCAAAAGTGAATGGTCAGGTGAAACTTGTTGAATTATTCCACCCAGAAAGAAAAGCTATGAACAGGACATTCATGCTGATGTTCAGTTTATACTAGGTTCTGATCACAAATGATTGAAAAAGCAGTCCAACCTGCTCTTCAAATGAGCTGATGTGCCAGCGATACAGTCTGAGAACATCCAGGAGGCATCCAGCATCTAAAACCTCTTCGTTTCCAGGCTCCTCACTGGACAGAGCTGTCAGACAACAAACCGTGAGGGGGGGGGGAGAACAAACATTGATAGGTTCTTTATGCTCTATTTATTTCATGCGACAGCCCCTGCACACCTACCTTTGAGTAGTTGCAGCAGCGTGGAGGACAGCTGGTTGTCTTTGCATGACTGGATCGAGGGCAGGCCTGAAAACCTCTCCAGCCATTTGACGAAAGACGGACATGCTGCCAAACCCTGAAGCAAGGAGTTCAAGAAGCAGGTGTTGCCCAAGTTCAGCAGACCTGGGACCATTCCTGTGGAGAAACGCAAACCCTGGCAAATCACAACCAGAAATATCGAGGTCTTCCTGCACGCTGTTTCCATAACTTCAGGGATAGTAGGCATTATTTTTTTCTCAAAATTTTGAGATTAGTTCTAGCTTGTACTCTCGTCACATACGTGACATTGTTACTAAGCAGTTCTAATGAGTAAATCAGTGAGGCAGGTTGCTTATATGGGGAAGAAGCCAGCCAACTTTCCAAAGCCAATCTAATCTCTCAATCAACTGACAAAGAAGAACTGCTGATGTAACACAGGAGCAAATGAGAGGAAAAAAGCATTGCTACTCTCAAGCAATACCAATAAATGAGATGAAACTGAGGGAATATTGATCCCGTATCTACATTTACCAAACTCTACAAACCTCCATTTCAAACAATGCGGTTACTTCTTTAACTCTGCGTACACACAATCCCCATAAGCCCTCACTTGTTATAGTTATATTAAGTTGACAGTAGCTGTTCTCAATGTTATGTTCCCCCAAGAGTTGAATGGTAAATGGCCTGTATTTATGTAGTGCTGAACCAAGTCCAGAGGATTCCAAACCGCTTCACACTAGTCATCACTCTTTCATTCATTCACACACACATTTATGCTCCATAGTTCATTACAGTACTCTAAAATCTGTCCTAGAGTTTAAAACAGGTTCAGTTTAAATCCCCTCAGTTCTCACCTCTCTTCCTCTTCTTCCTCTCAGTGATCGGGCCCCACAGGACGTATACTCCAGCTGCAATAGCAGCCGCGATCCCTCCGACGAGACCCCAATTTTTTATCATCTTGTTCCTGAAAAATAAAGACAACGGAAAATGGACACACATGTAGGGAGATAATTGACAGGCACTGAAAGTCCATTTAGCTGGGTAAATATACTACTGCCGCACAGAGAGTAATAGCAAATAGAATTTGCCAACCAGAATGTTCTTTGTGAATGTGTTGTTAAAAAAATTGCATTGCAAAGATGACTGTGATTCTGCTAACAATTATAAAAAGATTTGGACACCTCATAAAAGTCAGTGTTTGTAAGTCTGGTGAGGGATTTAAAAAGATCTCAGGAGAATTTGAAATCAGCCATTCAACTATATGCAAAGCAGTTTACAGGTGAAGCACATTCTAAACACTTGCCAACATGCTCAGGTCTGGCTGTGAAACTAAACAAAACATTCTTACGGAGTAAAGTCCTGGGAATAAGCTGCTAGAAAAATTGCAGAGGAGTTGGGAGTTTTTACTCTGCATAGCTCCTTCCTCACTTATTGCTGTGCACTGCTGTTGAGCTGCCTGAAAGATGTCTCCTAGACTTTACCAGAAAGACTAACTGGAGTTTAGAACAATTTTCAGTAATCAGATAGTTAAAGGGCCATCATCCATCTTTATAATTCTGAAACAATAAAGGTCTAATATTCTACACAATAAGCATGTTTGCCTGGAAATCCCTGTAAATCTGACCCAGTATTTCTTTATATTAATACCATTATTATAACTGTATTAATACATGAAATGCTTTTGAAGTAGTTTTAAATAAAAGGTATTAGATTGTTTACATTGTTATTTTTGAATGTTTCTGTAAATATTTCAGTAAAACCATGATGTTTTTTCTTACTCAGGGTAATCATACAATGAGGGGTTCATACTACACTGCAAAAATGACAGCTTAGCAAAAAGTTGTTTTATTCCACATTTATTTTGTCACCTGAACTACTTTTTCAGTATCAGTCTTTACTGAAATACAGATTCTATTATTACATCGCTTTGAGAAATCACTATTCTAGAAATAAAAAAATTCAACTATGCATTTATGGCTCTTTTTAAGCCATTCCATTCACACATATCAGGTTGAGTTAAATGACCACCTGACCAAAAATAAAAGAATGAAAATCGTTTTTCAAATACCACATTGACATAAAGAAAATGAATTCCGTGAACAATTATCCATTTAAGATCACTATGTAAATGTTGGACCTAATTTGAATCAAAGTTTACATCGTTGCTAATAACATCAGATCATCACGACTTTAACATGAGTTGATCACATCAACTTCAGGGTCTGTCATGGGTGAAATGAGCTAGCTTTAGCCTCAAGGCTAACTTACCAACAACACCGAGGCCAAACTCCACTCCGAACACTATAGCAACTTCACAAGTGCAAAACATTCAGATTATGTCCCAAAAACACAAGTAAACGCGCTAAAGTGTCACTAACCACACTCGGGTGTGAGGTTTAGGAGCATAACCCAGACTGCGTGTTTGCTCCCTTGGCCATAGACGCCCAGACGGCCTGATAACCTACACTCACAGCTGCCCTGCCGAGACCTGACCCGGATCACTAACTTGTTGTTTACCACATGGAGATCTTACCTGATTGTGGGTCCTGTGCCAAGAAACTCCCCCACAAGCTTATCAGAGCTTTCTGGTCTGCACCACAACATTCTGTTCTCCATATGGAACCACCGTCCCCAGCAGCATGTTTCCACACGAACTTCTTCAAGAGCGCAACCAGCCAAACTAATTTTACCTAAAAAAAAAGAAAAAAAAAGAAATAAGTCCTCTTTATTTTTACAGTATATCCATTGACACTGGAATATCGGTTTAATTTATTATATTATATTGTAATTTATAATATATTTAGAATTTATAATGTATATTATAATAAATTATAATATTATAATATAAACTTATATATATATATATATATAATAATGTGTTTATATATAGATTATATAGAGTATATATATATATATATATATATATATATATATATATATATATATATATATATATATATATATAAATACACACACACACACACACACACACACACACACACAGTATATGTGGCTTGCAGGAAGTGTCACTCCGTTCAGTAGGCAGTCTAGCACTTACAACAAACCCCTAACAATGCAGAGAACACACCATAGCTCTTCTTGTGTCTCTAACGTCACTCCTCACAGTTTCAGTTTGCTGTCTTTTTTCTCTATCTTCTCTTTTCATGTACATGCCTCCTATCTTTAAACTCTATTAAATTTTTTAAAAATCTTATACTGAGATGCTTTACTGTAGTTTCTCAAACACTTCAGAACATCAGTGCTTGCAACATGTTTGTAAATGCCTTTCAAAATCCTTATAAAGCATAAAATGCTCATAAAATGTGCATGAACTATTAAGCTCCCACACCTAAAAAGATATGGCAATCAACCTAATCTGACAACTTGGAGAAGAGGAATGCAAATCATAAGAGCAGCCAAGAGATACCTGACTCTGGAGGAACTGAAGAAAGCCTCTGATCAAATGAGAAAAGAACTAATTAAAGACGACTGGGAAACACTTGGAGCCTGTAGATGTGAAAAGCTGCTGGATACATATCCAAAAACCACCTGCACATGTGAAAGATGGTTCTCCATAGTATGGGCATAGGAGGGGAGATGCATAATAAATACTTTCCATTTTGGACCTATAATGTAACACCATGAAGTGATGTAGAGGGTGAAGAAATATTATTTGTCAATATTTCTACCTGTTTTCATCATTTAAATCTGTGATTTGACTCAAATTCTGATTAACTTTTGTCCGTTTGTAAACTATTTCAAATCGCCTCGTTTGAATACTGACACATCCTTCATTCATCTGGTCACCTGTCCTCGTCTCCCTCTCTGTGTGAAGGTTGCAGAGTCTTGTGGTGACCCCCACTTTGATCAGGAGTCACGTGGTGAGCTCAGCCAGCGCGGCCTCTGATTGGCTGCCGGCAGACGCCCCGGACCGAGTCGCTCTCCTCGGTGCTGAAATCGCCGACCGTCGCGATAATGTAAACGGCGATGAGGCCAAACGGAGCATCGTTAAAAAAACACACGAAATGGACGATGACCTGTTTCAGCTGAGACAACTTCCGTGAGTAGAGCGTAGTTAATACATCAATGCCGGGCTGGTTTTAAATCACATATTTTCGACCGTGACAGCGCGATGCGTCGCTCTCTGACTGCTTCGTGTTTGTTTCATTAGCTCACCACAAATAGCCCGGCAGTCCTCAAACACAACACTGATTTAGACACTCAGACTGCAAAGGCAGTGTTAGATTTATAAAGATTAATATCATACTGTTATTTTACATGATTTTGTTGTATACACAGTTATTAACAAGCCGGTTTGTTGTGTTTTGCAGACTGATCTAGACTTGCTGTCGACTTTACGGTCATGACTCAGTACATAACATGGTTTATATAAACCCATCTAGTATAAATCAGTTAAACTGAAGACTGGCTTCTTAAAGTGGCTGCATTCTTCTTCCTCAACAAGTAATTAGGTCTGCTATAAATATAAATGTGTTAAATATGTGGATTGCAAATATATTTATTGGCATATTTATAGTTAGTAAAGAATAGCACTGGTTTGATTTTGCCATTTCTGCATTCTGAAGGACATCTTCATGGACCTCACATACATAAATGCAACCCCGAGACTTCACATAGCCTGGAGGTCATGTTTTGTAATTACTGTGATTAAGACATCACAGGCACTCTCTATTATTTGTGAGTGCAACTAGCAATTTATTTGTATGTGGGGGAAGATTATATGTTGCCTACCATCTGGGTTTCTAACCTCTCACAGGGATTTTCTGGAAGGGAGTTTGCACCATTTGAAAGTCCAGATATCGTTTATACATTTGACCACAACATCATTTTGTTTATAGATTTACAGCCAGCAAAGGCTCGTATAACAAAGTCTACTCCTATAATTTGATGTACACCAACAACATCAAACGTTGATATGAAACTAAATTATCCTGGTGTTTCTTTTTTTACAAGAAATAATTTGTGTTTTATAACTAGAACTTGTCATAAATCAACTCTGCCTCAACTGTTTGACATTGTTTAGTACTTTCTTTGAGAAACATTGCCAGCACATATTCAAAGTCTTTATAGGCAAAGCTAGGAAACATAGCGTTGATATTATTTCTTTCACACTCACAAAAGTGGGGAAGTAGCCTGCAATATCATTGCTGCTCCAAAATCATGGCTACTGTGGTTCCTCAAAATATAATTTCTAGACCTGCTAGAAGGTAAACAACAAAAAAAGAATCTTGCAATCTTTTAAGTTTTGTTTAACAAAAAGTTTATATTTTGTTGATCTTTGAAGTAAAGTGAGTAGGAGGCATTTTATTTTCCTTGTGGTTGAAGACTTTGGCACTACAATACAAGCATCAACTACAAATGTGTCTTTACATAAATAACTGTTCAAATAAACTGGATCTTTTCTTTGTATTTTTTTTAATAATTCATGATCTTTTATTTCACTTTGCTTTTTTTTTTTATTTTTTATTTTTGTAGTGTTGTCCGCTTCCGTCGCACAGGTGAGAGCACACGATCTGAGGAAGATGTTGAAAGCAGAGAGCAGGAGGTCAGGCCAGCCGAGCCTGCTGATCTGGAGTCTGTGGCACTGGCAGAAGGCGCTCCGGTGCCTCGAGAGTTTGCCAATCCAACCGACGGTGCGTTATCTTAGAAATCTTCTCCTTTTCTCTAAATCCTATACTTTTCTATTCAATTAAAGTAATGATTTACTCAGATTGCTACCAAATTATCATCTTTATCATTTTCTCAGACACGTTCATGGTGGAAGATGCTGTGGAGGCCATAGGTTTTGGCACATTTCAGTGGAAACTCTCTATCCTCACTGGTTTATCCTGGGTGAGAATTGTTCAAACTCCATGCAAGCTTGACAGAAGTTGTTCTTGCCCACTCCCACACTAATTTCCTGAGTGTCTCTTGGTTCCCTGTTTGTGCAGATGGCCGATGCCATGGAGATGATGATACTCAGCATCTTAGCCCCACAGCTCCACTGTGAATGGAGACTACCAAGCCTTGAGGTGGCACTGCTCACATCGGTAAGAGTTTCCCAAAGTCTGTAAAGTGATCCTGCCTATAGAGCTTAATGAATGTGCTGGTAATTGAGTTAAATGAGAGTACCGGGGTTTATTCGAAAATTAACAGTGAAATTGGAAAGCATTTTCCAGGTAACACAATAAAAGGTAAACAGAGAATCTGACAAATAACCATGACAATCAATGAAGAAATATATCAGTGGAAGTGCGGGCAGATGCAAGTAAGGGAAGCTAATATAAATGACTCATGTAGAAATCTAAATACTGTAAAATGAAACATGAAAGATTAAACCTAAACCCCCAAAACAGTAAAACTCAGGCTATAATGATATCTGAATGATCATTGTTAAAACTGTAATTCACCAAGACTGCAGAGACATGAAACTGTCCATGCTCTACTAAAACCTTCTCACACAAAATGCTAATTACTTTTTTTCCGTTAATGATGCAGGCGGTGTTCATTGGGATGATGATCAGCTCTTCTCTTTGGGGAAACATATCTGATAAATACGGCAGAAAGATGGTGAGTTCCACTGAAAATTTTGTGAAAATGATTCATGCAGTTCACTGCAAAGACGTTCAGAACCCCTGAAGCATCCAATTTCCAAAACTTTGTTGAGACTTTATTTGATTGAACATGCATCCCATGATGGCAGTTAATCTACACAGTACCTTAAAAGCGTGAAACTGATGCCATCCAGACTTGCAGCTTTTCACACCTTGACTTGACCCTTTGTAGACATTCCTCACCTGAAGTGTTGAAAGGTACAAAATGGTGGTGGAGGAGGGAGGCAGTGGAAAGTCCAAAGTGAGGGATGTGAATGATGGCTGAAGAAGTGCAAAGTTGATGTTACAGCATTGGGGAAACTCAAGGTTTTAATGGACTCAACTAAGCCCATATATTTCATTTTGTTTTGTAGAAATTCATTTGTTGGCGTTCATTCATTTTTGTCTCTGTGCGCCACCCAGGTCCATTAACCAGTTTCAGGACCCGACCAGAACCTCTCAATTACCTTGAGAAATAATGAGATTGGGTTATATAAAAACAGGCTTTAATGCCAAAAAATGATCAAATGTCACAAACCACACATGTCATACAAATGGAACAGATACAGAGTTACATTCACCGTCCAGCAAACTTTCCATGCATAAACTTTCTTTTTAAAAAATCCCAAGCAAGAATAGAGTATTCTTTGCAAGCTATTCTTCTGTTGTTCTGGAGCTTCATGCTGACTGCGCAAAGCTATAGCTTCAAAAGAATGGTGACCAGAGCTGCACTGTTTTTCACTTCTTCTATGAGCTCTTCCAAGAAACATGCTGCTTGCAGAAATGTAAAATCACCGTCATTTTGCTCCAAAAATTAACTTGTTGGAAGAGATTGTCTTGGCTCTTGCAACCATCATGTTGATCTGCTGCAGCTGAATTTCTTCCTTTAGATGATTGTTCAATCCCTAATTTTCTTTCTTCTGGACAGTTCTCAACTCCTTTAATTAATGAGCGCGTATGATGGTTTATATGTGTTGAGAAGAAACAAATTTGACCAATTTCATGTTTGGTGGCATCACAGGGTATTAAGTATTGGATGCTGTCCTGCTGTCCTTTTAAGTAGCGTAATTACTACAGTAGGAATTGCATTTAAAATATTAAATTAGTTAATTACAATACTACATCTTAAGACAAATTATTGATATGGCATTAATAATCCATCAAAATTATGTAAGTAATGCAATAAAGTTATGTTGTGAGTACAGCAATGAGGGCAAAACAACATTTGATTTTATGTAGGATGTCTTTATTGTTCTGCATGTCATATTTGGGTGAGAGGAATCTGTAAATCAATGACCAAGAGAAAAGTAATGATTTATAAGAGTTTCAAAGTTTTGAGGTGACATTTTCAACATTGTAGAAACAAAATAAAAAGGAGTTTAAATCTCCAACTACTTGTTTAACCCCTTTCCCTCTACGTGACAAAAACTCCCCTCACTTTTCAAGTAATGTAAAGTTCATCTTTGTATCACCATATCTGGTGATGTAATTTCTGGGAGTAATCCAGAATATAATTCGGCTTTACTAAATGCTTTGGCATACGGAGCGAGAAGGACCTCGCTGCAGCAAACAGAAAGGAGAGAGGACGGACCACTGTCAGTCACATACCTTATTTGGAAATGGGACCATTGGGGTTTATTTTGCCAATTTTGCCAATTTGCTTTCGTAGTTTTCAACTGAAAAATCTTTTTAGAATAACAGTTTTTTATTGATCCTTTGTTTTTGAACAACTGTTCATTCACTTATTCTTTTTACAAAGCTGTAAAATTTTTACATACATTTTTCAATAAAATCCCTCCAGTTGGAAACAAAGAGATACATTTCAGTTTATTTTCTTTACATTTTATTGATTTGATGTTGTGCAGAATGGTACATCTTGATGATAAACAAGAGAAGTGCCATGACCAAATGCTGTGTTTTAAACAGAAATAATCTCCTTTTATTCAACTAGATTCCCTCTTATGAGGTAAACAACACATTTGGCACAGATTGGACACTTTTGGCTAAATCGTGCTGACAATGAAATGACAGCTCAGCTTGGTACATTTCTCTAAAACTCCAAAGTAAATTTACTTCAACTGATTCAGTTCTACTTTAGTTTTAAGTAGATTTAACAGTCAGAGGCATATCTTTTGTATTCTGACAAGGATTTTTGTAGTGCTTTGCACCTTTTGGAGAAACGTTGAAGTTACATGCTAGTGCTCAATACATTTTTTAAATTTCTTTGTTTTCTGACTAATAAATTATGTAAGATAACAACTAACAATAGTTTTGTTGTATATTTCCAAGTGGAAAGTAGTTCTAAAACTCCTTAGGGCTAAACAGCCATCAGTAGAGGCTTTGAATGAGCTTGGACAAAGCTCATTCAGGCTTTGTCTGGTTAAAGACTCTTTTTCTTTACCCAGACAAAGGGTCAAAATGGCTATCGCTTGGTGTAGAAACGTAACTCTGCAGTACGTACGTTTCTACAGAACTTTGCAGCTAAAATTGCTGTGGCAGCTGGATCTACAAAGTATTGACTCAAACGGGGGAAAATACAAAGATTTTTGGAGATTTTTGTCTTTGTAAAATATTTTGTAAACCAGGTTTAACTTTTCTCCTTAACACTTGTGTTAGAATAATTATGTTTTGTTATTCTTAAATAAGTAGTTGCTAGTTTGTTTTTCATTCATAGGTTTTATATTCACACCCCAGAGAGGAAGAAACTGTGTGAAAGACAAAACTTGCTTTTTCCCTAAACCTTGAAGCTGCAGCTGTTCTCTTATCTTGGAATACTCCTTGTCCTGTGAAACTGTCTGTGTGTGTAGGATGTTAGTTCCTTCTTCCCCCCTCTTTGATTTATCACTCTCCCACATTCCATTCTCTTTTCTCCTTCTTTAATAAAGACAGGCTCTGCTGCAGGGAGTCAGATCGCACGGTGAACTGAACGGGTGGCAGGGGCCAGGCTGGTTTCCGCCTGGCTGGTTTCTGCCAGGCTGGCAGACCGTGTCTTCTCCTTTTGCAAAAGAGACCTTGATTGAACACTAATTAACGTTGTCTGTGGTTCTTTTTATTTAGGTAAACAAAATACCTATCAACTTGTATACTGCAAATCACTGGCTTAAAAATACAATCTCAATAAAATGCAATATTTGTGATTATAACAGAAAAGCTTAAAGGGATTGAATACTTTTCCAGGTTACTGCTTGTGACAGTGTTTCTAGATTTTAAATTTAGGATTATTAAAATATCTAACAACGTGATTCGAATTCACAAAAAGGCATGTGGTATATAAGTAACATGCTGATCATATCCACTAACAGGGCTTGACTCTGAGTGTGCTTTGGACCATGTTCTACGGCCTCATGAGTGCATTTGCACCCATTTACGGGTGGATCCTGGTCCTGCGTGCGCTGGTGGGCTTTGGTATAGGAGGGGCGCCTCAGTCGTAAGTACCTCATTCACTACTCTGAAAGCAAGTGAAACAAGAGAGCTGAGTTGGTATTTACACTGAAGTTCTTTTAAGGGTGACCCTGTATGCTGAGTTTCTTCCCATGAGATCCAGAGCCACATGTATTTTGCTGATTGAGGTATGAGTTGCTCCAGACTATCACACTGTAGCAAGTGTCCTTTTCCCTTTAACTACTTTTGTATCTTGTTTTTTTTTTTTTTTAGATCTTTTGGGCAATCGGTACAGTTTTTGAGGTCCTGTTGGCGATCCTTGTGATGCCCACTCTGGGCTGGCGCTGGCTGCTCGGCCTTTCCACCATCCCTCTCTTCATTTTCGCCTTTCTGTGCTATGTAGGTACAGCAGTTTAACAGGCTGTTCATCTTTATGTAATGACATGTTCATTGCCGGTCTGTGTGTGTTCACAGTGGCTGCCAGAGAGTGCTCGGTATGATGTGCTGACGGGGAATCAGGAAAAGGCTCTGGCAACTCTGAAACGTATAGCCACAGAGAACGGCGTCCCCATGCCTCTGGGGAAACTTATTGCTGCCAGACAGGTGCAGCACAGCCTGGGCTGGCAGGACATGCACGCTCTGAGTAACAATGACTCTTCTCCACTGTGTAATCCTGTTATGCAGGCATTTATCTATTTTTTTGTATGTGTTCTTTCTCATTAGGAGGATCGGGGGAAGATCCGAGACTTATTTTCGTCACACTTCCGATGCACCACGGTTCTGCTCTGGTTCATTTGGTAAATGAAACAAATGATAAAGCAAGCACAAGGTCCTCTTCAAGACCTTCTCAAGCTTCAGGATTTTAATGCTTTTAAAGTACTTATGCATAGTGGCTTGTAAAAACATTCACACCCCTTAAACTCTTAAATATTTTATCCACAAAATTCAATGTATTTCATTGTATTTTTATGTGATAGATAGACCAACACAAAGTAATGAGTATTTGTGGAAATTATGACACCTAGTTTTCATCAGTTTTTACAATTAAAAATCTAAAAATAGATGTTTGATGTTTGTGGCTGTCATGTATCAAAACATGGAAAAGGCAAAAGGACATGAATACTTTTGCCAGGCGCCGAGTCTGATTTCATTTTGCATCTCTGTCAGTGCAGGTTTGCAAACGCCTTCTCTTACTACGGACTGGTGCTGCTCACTACAGAGTTGTTTCAGGAAGGAGGTGCATGTGGAAGTGAGTCAGCGAGGTCATCACACAAATAGAAACAGTCATGTTTTAGCAAAAACGATTACCAAAACATGTCAGACATTAGACTGAGAGATACTTTTTGCTGCTTAATGTCTCCCTCTAGTGCCCAAAGGCGGAAAAAAGGAGCTCAGATGCAGCTTGGAGTGTAAATATCTAAATTCTGATGACTATAAAGATCTGCTCTGGACTACATTGTCTGAATTCCCAGGTAAATAAATCAAATATGTTTTGCTATGTCATTGTCATTAACAAATATGTTTCCTCTGCAGTATCTTGGACAAAAAAACATAAAAAATTGTTTTAAAAAGATGCACAAGACTGAATTTTAAAACAACACATCATACTCATCAGAGAATGCTGTTTAGCATTACAAAAGACTTCACTTAACTCAGACACATATTTTTAAGTTGTATTCAATAAATGTTTATACATTTTTATTTCTTTATTGATTACTTTAGCTTCTTGTTAGCTCTAACTGCACTTCTGTGTTAAAACTAGTTGCATGTATTTGACACAAGCGTAAGTTTTTACAGATGTAAGTTAAAATAGCATAGAAAAACTAGCAAATTTCTGAAGAAATTTAAACGCGCTAAAAATTAGAATCAATGTCCAAGTAATCTACAATGTACTCAGTATAATGAGTACATTGATTTTTACTTTAGTAAAAGTAAAAATTAGATGTAGCATTTGGTTACCAGAAAACACTCTAATCTCTTAGCAACAGATTAACAAGAAATATTGTTATTGTTCAAAAAACGTAAGATTTCTTCTGCCCTTTTGAAATACTACTTATCATATAGTACTTACTACTTAACAAGAACTGTGCAGTTGGGGAATTTTTCAAAAAAGTGATTTTATTTTTTGTCATTGGTGGTAAATATATGTTAAAGACATTCAACACAAATGTAAAAATCTGATTCATACTTCGTGGCAGTTCGTTACCAGAAAAAAATAATCTCTTAACACCAAATTAGTTATTGTTTATAAAACAGAATCTCTTCCTAAATACTGCTTATCTGCTTAGACACAGGAAATTTAGAGTTGGTCAATTTTGCAAAAGTAAACATTTGACGTTTACTTCGTGGCACTTGGTTACCAGAAAAATGCTCTCGTCTCTTAGCAACAGATTAATATTGTTATTGTTCAAAAAACATAAGATTTCTTTGCTCTTTTGAAATACTACTTATCTTACACCACTTACTACTTAACAAGAACTGTGCAGTTGGTGAATTTGCAGAAAAGTGAATATATATATACACATATTTTTTTTTTCTTTTGCCTTTGGTGGTAAATGTATTATAAAACAAATATACTTTTCTGTAGTAAGTGTTCTGCCAAGGTGGCGTCTCTGTAGTTCTCCTCAGTGTTCTGTTGCTATGGTAATTACTCTAACATAATCATGCCCATGTACAGTGTTACATGCACTTAATATGTGGTTGGGGCTGCATTTGCATGAATTGTTGCATCAGGTCAGAGACGTATGGAGGTGGTCATTCAGTGGTTCTGCTGAGGGGTTCAGGAAGACTCAACATGGTGCCAACACCAGAAGACAGAATGAAACTTCTAATAATTACTGACAACAGACACTTTCCATTGGATCTCAGGTTACTTAAATTGAGACATTGATTTACAGAGCTCCCTAGTTTTACAGTTATAGTCTTTTCAATTTTTTTATTCTAATTATTCAAGGACAGACATTTTAGGTTTTTGTTAGCTGAAAGCCATTATAATAAAAAAGTAAATAGAAATTAATTCTTGAAAATTTCAGTGTGTACGTATTGAATGTGTATCAGTTTTAATATGCGCCTGTATGTTTATGTTAGCAGTTTAAGGAGAGGATCTCACACACAGCGAAATATACATTAATACATTTTCTGTTATAGTCCAAATAGATCATTTACTCTGTCAGTTCTCTGCTATAATAAATAATGCTCACATTATTTATCACACATTTAAAGGGGACAGAAACCTCTGTGCATTGAAGATTAGTGACTGTGCTGACTTCCTGCAGGACTGCTGGTCACACTGTGGGCTATTGATCGATTGGGTCGGAGAAAGACCATGGCATTGTGTTTCCTCGTGTTCTCTCTGTGCATCATCCCTCTGTATGGATGTGTTGGGAGGTAAATACAGCATTTACATCTTATGAATTGTTTATCATGTTATAATTGTTTAATGTTTATCTGCTCCTTTTGACATACGTTTTCTTTTGCAGAGCGTCCATGACGGTGTTGATATTCATAGCTAGAGCATTTATTGCTGGAGGCTTCCAGGCAGCCTATGTTTACACTCCAGAGGTAATACATCCTTGCAGACTGTTGTATGAGCTTATACTATGAGAAACAGTGAAAACAGGGTGGCCTTTTTCTCTGGGCTTTCTGCAGGTTTATCCAACAGCAACCAGAGCTTTGGGTCTGGGAACAAGCAGTGGGATGGCCAGAGTTGGTGCCCTCATCACTCCTTTTGTTGCACAGGTAACACCTAAATAAAAAAGTACTGATTATTCAAAGTGAACTGGTTGCATGAGTTTATTCATCTTGGTTTTCTCGGACTTTCATCCTGCAGGTGATGTTGGAGTCTTCGGTGTACCTGGCCCTCTCTGTGTACTGCTGCTGCTGCCTGTTCGCTGCCGTCGCCTCCTGCGCTCTGCCCATTGAAACCACAGGTCGGGGTCTGCAGGAGTCCAGCAATCGTGAGTGGGGACAGGAGATGGTAGGCCACAGATCAGAAGAAATCCCACACTCCAGCTCTGTTTCTCAGGGTTGAGGACATGCTCACTGTGGTACGAGCTGGAGGCGAGAACAGATGAGAGGAGAGGAGACCAGATGAGAGGAGAGGAGCACCTGGATCTTAGGAGATCCAAGTGCTGCCTGGATCTTAGGAGATCCAGGCAGCACCATTTTTACATCACATTATTGTATGTGAAGTCTTTAAACACCATTGGTGTCACAGGGTTGCCACTGTAAAACTACGTATGCACAGGACGAGTTAGAAAGACCAAGCGATGTTCGGGATTACCGGAGATGATGGTGAAAATGGGAAAAGTTTCTGAAAAGGGGAAGATGGATCATCCCTCTGTATGGGATGATCCATCCCATACAAAGGGATGAAAGTGTTGAAAGTGTTTCAACACTTTCAACACTGTGAAAGTGTTGAAATTTATCTTCATAAAGCTACCTTCCTTTGAAAGAGCCTTAAAACAACCTATTGAGTAGGTGACAAAAACCACCTTGGAAACCAATGAAAAAACAGCCTCTGTAGTACACAAAGCATACTGAACACACCATCTTCTAAGTATTCTTAGCAAAAAAAAAACATCTCATGTACATGGAAATTGCCTGCTGAAATGCACTTTAACTTAAAAAAAGTATTGTTGAAGAACAAAAATAACTCCTCAGATGAACTGACCAGATTCCATTTTTTCCACTGAACATTCCTAGTTATCAAGGTAAACATAGATCCTATGTAGAAGCCCTTGATTTTATTGCAAATATCAAACCTTTTAAGGAATAATTTGCTTCACTTTCATCAGTTTCCTAAAGCAAATGCACATATAAATGACTGAAATCATGATTTTGAAAAGTTTAATCATGATGTGATTGTTTTACCTATGATAAACTTTTAGATTTCCTGAAGCTGTCAGTGGAGGGCTGGAAGTTTCTTTAACATAAAACTAAGCATTTCTACATTACAGCACAAACAGCAAGAGTCTGAAGAGAGTTTTCCAAAAGTGTAGTTACTCTTAAATGGTTCTGTTCACTCATATAAGAACCGGCAGATTTGAAGTTTACAGTATGTTGCAAACTTATTCATATTCCTTGAACTTTGTGACATCTTTTTCACATTACAACCACAAATTTCCATGCATTTTATTTTAAATGTAGGTGACAAACCAACACCAAGTGTTCCATGATCATGAAGAAAACTGAAACATCTAGAGATGGTTTAAAAATGTTTAAATGAACAAATCAATTTGTTTTTAGCCTCCATAGCCAGTACTTTGTAGACATATTTCCCTGTAGTTGCAGTTTCCCGTCTTTTGGGGGTATGCGTCTACTACTTTTACACATCTCAAGACTGAAATGTTTGCTCAGTCATCTTTGCAACACAGTTCAATCTCAGTCCCACTTAATGAAGATAATCTGTGAATATGAATTTTCAAGACTTGATACACCTTTTCAAATGTATTTTGCGACTTTCCCAAAAGTACACAAATATGCTTTGATTAAGACCTGTGTTGTGCAGTCCTCTACTTTGACATGATTGAACAGAGCTTTGTGAATTGTTCAAAGTCAGGGATTTTGTTTTACAACTTTTCTTTAAACTTCTCCATGACATCCCTGACCTATCTGATGTGTTTCAGGAATATTTCTGTCACTAGTGTTCCCTATAGTGTAACAAACATCTGTAACTTTCACAGAACATCTGGTTTTATACTAAGAATAAATTGCAGCAATTACTATTTACTAAATTCGAGAACATCTGAAGCCAGTTTGTTTCACAGAATTTCATATGAAAGGTTTAAGAGTAAATTTAGCAAACAAAATCAAAGGCACCCACTTTTTATATTGTTTATTATTACAAGATTTGGAAAACAGGGATCTCATTATCTTACACTCCACAAATATGTAATACTTTGTTGGTCTGCCACATAAAATATCCTAGTTTGTGATTTTAATGTGAACAAATGTGAAAAGGCTGAAGGAGTATGGATACTTTTACAGCCACTCCATAGAGATGCTATCTCAACTTTCTTAAACAGGTTCTACTTTTTAAGTGTTAATTTCCCCAAAATATGCTATAACAGAGCAAAGGTTTATCAATACAAAGTGAAGGTAAAGTCCAGATGAAAAAGTTAGAATGTTACACATTTACTTAATTTCAGGCCCAACTAAAGTCAGAAATTTGGCCATTTTACCTTGAAAGTACATTTGCAGCTGCATCTTGTAATTATTTATCCTCACATGGAGACAAGTTTAGAGGATTGGGAAGTTTTCTAGAAAACGACATGTGCATTAATAAAACATTAGGCTTTATTTCTTGAAGACTATGAGAAGTTGATAAATAATCCAGAAATTCAGCTTTAGTATTCACGTGGTCAGCCAAAATGGACTGCCTATGGAGGGCTTTATAGTAATGATGTTATTACTCATGTATCAACTATTCCTCTCCTGATCCAGACTTTTAACAGCATTCTCCCATACATAGACCCGAGCTGTGAACATTTATGGATGTCATGTTCTTGATGTAAATGAGAAAAAAACACAACACCTAGTTCGGTTGTTGTCTTTTGTTTGTAATTGATAAAGAGATGGAGGAAGACTTTGGATATGCTAACAGACAACAAGATATCACCACACTCGGGTCCACCAAGATGCTTTGACTCGCCAGTGTTTCAGATATCGTGCAGCATTAAGTGTCAATGCACTAGATGTAAATGTGTATGATATTATAATAAAAAAAATTCAAAATGCTAACGGAGTCATGTATTTTTATTATTATTATTTATAAAATTAATAGATACATTTTATATTCTAGAATCAATGGATTTACAACAAACTACAAAGACATGAAACACTGACAATTTTTTTTACTCAAACTCATTTATCTAAGGCGTCTCAGGTTGTAGTGATGTCAGCATAGTTCAGATAAAGCATACAGAGTATTTTTACTTTTTTGCGTTGAGTTAGCTTTGTTTAAAACACCGGGAGTGCTGGTGTTGGATTTTGGAAAAAGAAGAGCCCCAATTCCTGCTGCTGGACTCAGGTCTACAGGCGAGCTTTGGGGCGTTTGCCCTTCACGATCTGACCGAACAGCCTTGCTGTCTCCTGAGCACAACCCCGGTGAATGGTGAGTCCATAGCCGCCATGGCCGTAGTTGTGTATGACCTGGAAGAGAGAACCACTGGGTTTTCTAGGAAGCTGGACAGCAGAAAGTCAACAATCAATTGCTGATTTTCTGCTCAGTTTTACCTCAATTGTGGAGCCACCGGATTGTATGGTCTCTCGCTCCAGTCGGACTTTGCTGCGAACAGGCCGGAGACCGGCCCAGTCCTCTACTATCTTGGCATGCTGTGGAGAAACAAAAACCAACCCATGACATTCAGAGAAAAACATTTAAGCTGTAGCTATTACTCATGTGGAAAAGAAAATGCATTTTTCTCTCACTTCTGACCACGCCTCCCAAAGATGTAGTTTAGATAATGTTATGCTGATGTGTCAGAATGGTCAAGTCAAAGTTCAGGCAGAATGCAGACGCTTACAGTTTTCACATTTTATTGGCTAAAAATGTGCATTCTTTTTCCTTCGGAATGATGTGTTTTGGTCCATCAAAAAATCCTATTAAAATAAGTTCAGATTTGGGGTTTTAATGTGACAAAATTTTAGCGAGTTTAAGAGCTATTAATACTGCATGATAATCAAATTCAAGTCACTACGTCTGATTATCATGTCTTTTTGTTTGCTCATTTTAATGCACTGTCAATTCTTATCATCTGCATTTTTTAAAATGTGCCTAAAAGTGACTAAGGAAAGATTAAGAGTGTCTTCATTACAGAAGGCTCATTATGAATACCGGTAATTCAACAAACAAAGTGGCTCTTTTTGGCCTTCTGACGTCAGCTCACCTTGAGACTGGGCTCAAGCCGACATGCAGTCCTCCAGATGTTCTCATGGTCAGTGGAGTTGTTCTGCTCACTCCAGTTTCCCAGTTGGAAAACCCCTCCCACAGTCACAAGACGGCTCCTGCGGACACAGAGGGTCTGTGAGTGGAAGAAAACAGGTCTGACTTTCTGACCTCACTGCACAACAATCCCAAAGCAGCCCAAACAAGGTCTGCAGCTACAAATCAACACCACCAGAAAAGAATGAGGTAAAACTGCCCACTGAAAAACATCTGAGGCATGGTGTTTAAAAGTTAACCACGTGTGTTACTGGAAATACCCTGGGATGATATACGGTGAATTGTACACTCCAGCTTTGGTACTGTGGGTAATAATCCAATGCTTCAGCCATGGGGCGTCCACCTGAAACCCAGAAAAGAAAGTAAAAAGATCAGTTTCTATATTGTCTGCACAGGCTGTTCAAGGCGTCGTCAGCTCACCTTAATTATCTGGCCACGGCCTGGTGTTAGGTCCGGGTCGGGCTGCAGCTCCCCAGATCTTATCCCAGTGCAGTTTATTATCACATCAAGCCCAGCATCAGAAAGCTAAAGGAGTCATGAAGAATATGTAAGATAATAAACATAAAGCACAAAAAGTTCAATTGTAAACATGAACAAGTTGACACTTACCTCTTTAAATGACTCTATTTTCTTGTGATAAAATTTGACGCCCCTCTTTTTCAACCTACAAAAAAAGTTTTGTTTTTTTTTTAAGCAAGACCTCTGTGGAAATCAAGATTTGTGACAAGTTACATATTGTGATTTTGTGTATAATCTTGGTTATCTTGGATAAAACTTAATGCGACCAATGGCCTTTAGAGGTCAAACTACATTGTAATGTGAAGCTTCGTGCCTTAGGAGGGAGATTCTGTCTTTATAAAGAGTAGCAAAAAGAAAGCCGTTGATGTTGACCTCCACTATTAAACATAGGTGTGGTAGTGTCATGCTGTGGCAGATGCTTTTTTTCAGAGGCAAGAAATGTCGAAGGCATACTGATAGGTGTATGGATCTAAATAAGACTTCTGAATAGGGAGAGGACAGTGTATTTGTTTCCTTCTGCAGAATTATGTACCAATAAGTGTGGAACCATTAGTAGGACAGCAACCCCAAAACACCACACCAAAGCCACATTGGGGCAGCTTAGATCTAAGCACACACTTCTGGGAATGGCCCAGTTAAAGTCCAGCTCAAATTCCAATTGAAAATATATGGTAAAATTGGAAAATTGCAGTTCACAGGTTCCTTTATGTCGCATCTGACAGAGCTTGAGCAATTAAAAATCAAGTGACATCAGACTTATGCACAAAGGAATGAACTGGTGTTTAAAATTGTGAAATGAAAAACTGTAAATGTTACAAGGTTATGAATAATCTTGCGACGCTTTGCATTTCCAAGTCAACGTAAAATATTGCAGACAGTTAAAATGTTTGCAAAGTTTTAAAAAAAATCAGAGCCAATAAAATCTCAAATAAAATAAACTCCAATAGATACTAGTTTTTAAATATAAATCATGTAATCATGGATTTATTACATGGATTTATGTAATACTCTGTGTGTATCCCCAACCCTTAGGAGGCCTCTCTGTTTCCCAACCACCTATTACATTAACAAATATAATAGGACTAAAGGAAGACAAAAAAGAAAGTGAGAAAAAAAAAATGCAGATTTGACATGATGTAACATTCTCACCAGTCCGTCAGCCATGGTAAGTAGGTTTTACCTTCCACCATGAGAGCTGTGTTGAACCAGCCGAACCTGAAGAAAAAATGTATTTAATGATAATCTGCTATTTAGAACACAACAAACAAACTTGGAATACAAATTATGTGTCAGGAAGAAGTTAAGTTTAATCACGTCTACTGAAAAAATAGTTTATTTTCTTCATGTGTGCCACTGGAAAGTATTGGCTTCGTTTTAATATTTGCTGTTACACTGGGAACCTGATAAGAGGTGCAGATGGTTGCTTGACTGGTTTTTATGGCTGTTTCTGAAGGAACTCACTTGTATCCAGGAAACATTTGCAGCTCCCGCTCTGTGAGCTGTCTGAAGCCCAGGACGATGTCTTTAAATGATGGCTCCTAGAATCAAAAACAGGTTTACTAAGAAAATGCAACACAAAAATGACCTTATCTGTGTGACTGTACAGAACCACAATTAACTCTGTGTGTATCCCCAACCCTTAGGAGGCCTCTCTGTTTCCCAACCACTGCTGGCAACCATCTTTTATTTGTCTAAACAAAGCTGTGCTTCAGTGTAGTTGAAAACCATTGGACTACTATCTATGACCGACAATGAACTTGTCTGTAATAATTCTATAAATAATCTTTAGGAGGTTAAAATTTAGCTTTGCTCTTGGTTGTAAAAAAAGCCTAACAAGTCCAAGTCTTATCTTTAAGGTCAGACTTGTAGTGCATTTTACAAGGTCAAAGCAGAACTCACTGGAAGGGGTTCAGTGCAGAGGTTGTAGCCTGATTGGAGGAATATGCCCATTTTTACTGCCTCATGTGAGCTCAGCCAGTTTAGCAGGTAATCAAAGGTCTCCTTATTCCACTTTCTGAAGATATAAAGAGAAAAAGTGTCATATTTGGAATTAAGGGGGAAAAAAATGAATTGACAATTATAGAGACTGCACTCACGTCTCCTGGATGTTGCCCTTATCATAGAGGTATGGTTGCCAGAAGCCAGCGGCTCCATCGCTGGTGGTCAGAGGGGTGAAGCGGTCTGCATACACCTCAATGGTCAGTGGGCTGAGTATGGAGTGGTACTGCTCATATATACTCTGAGCTGCTGACAGGCCAATGACTCCAGCTCCAATCACTGCTACTCGCATCTTTGCACTGAAATGAGACACAGTAACACTGATTGATCTGAAATTACTTCTTTATGCACACAGACATACTCCACATGGCTGGTAAATAACACCCCATAAAACTTTACAAAGCTGCTTAGGCCCGTGCATCTGCTCTAATATTGCACGCTATGGAATGAAATTGTGCATGAATGAAATCAGATGTGCTGAAAGGAAAAAGTTACACGATTCTGGGGAAAATGTAAATGGTTGACCAGACCCAGCAAAAACAAAAAAGCTATGCTCTGCAGCTCTCCGAACTTTGTGCAGTCCCCATGCTGAGAGGTTTATGTAACAGGGGGCGACGAGTTGGCAAAATATACATTTTGGTTAAGCGTGTATAAAAAAAATAACAGGAAAAGTTGTCAAATCCACACAAATTTAAGAAATATACCTTAAATCAGAAAACGGACGTTTATAAGAAAGTTATTTCCTTGACTTACCTTTGGATCAAGTCTCTACTGAACACTTTTAACTACCAGTCACTGACTGAATCCCATTTTGCTCCATATATCACATGGAGGAGGGCGGAGCCTACAGCCGGTCAGCTGCGTGCGTGTTGCGTTCACGTCCCATCGTTGAAAGCACAACCATAGCGGACGCATGGGGGCACGCGTCACTTGTAATTCAACGTCACCAACATGATATTTAATAGCTTTTTCTAAATAAATAAATAAATAAAAACCTACTTATTTTGCGCGATTATGCAACCACAATTCAAAAGTGGTAAAAGTTGTATTTATTAACACTTATCACTTTAAATAAACTTGGTCGTATAAAACTAGCTTCTTTTTTTTTTTAAGAAAGAGACATTCATGAAATGTAACTAAAACGGTTTTGGCTAAAAAACTAAAAAGGTTTAAGCTAAAAAAAATAAATAAAACCTTTTGGTTTTCTGCAGAAAACTAAAAAGCACTCATTTGGTGACCTGTCCAGGGTGTACCCTTTCTTTTTGTATTTTATGAAATATACTGCAATATGTTGCATATAATTTTTGTGCTAGGATTTATTTGTGTGACTGCCACTTTACAAATAAACTTAATATTTTTTAGTTCTATGTATTTAAATTTCTATGGCTGCACAAAATTTAGTGTATAAATCAATTATGATGAAACAAGCCTCAAACTTCCAATCTGGAAATAACCTGTTCCATAATTTCTAGCAAATTATATATTGACTGAACTTGCATATGATGAAACATAATAGTCCCGTGTTAAGACCTGTTCTCTTCATTTAAGTTATATAGCAGCTATAAAATGTCCCAACAAAGGAATTTATTCAGTCATGTCTGTAGCAATGGCCTGTAAAATGATGCAATGCTGCACTTTGGGTAAACTCTTATCACAACAATCATAGTGTATTAAGATAAGTGTCAAGTTAAACCTTTACTGTGTCTCAGAAACCAAATAAATTTAAAGAATCCCAAACTCAGGTACCAAAGCTAATAGGAATGAGAAAAGATTGAAAGTTAAGTATAAATAAAAGTAACAAAAAACTGAAATAGTGTACAGGTACAGGTCCTTTATTTCAATGCACTTCAATATTTTAGAGAATAAATGTTTTTATTTAGAACTGCTGTTTCTTTATTGTACTTGTTACTACTGTGCACTTTTTAAAATTCTGTTGTAGTAGTATCAGATTATTTTTATACTTGGATAAATTAGTTTTAAATCAATTTTGATATTATACAAGCCTTAAAACTACAATATGTCTGACAGCAGCAATAAGTTGGATACACAAGTATTACTTTTCACAGATATGTCGCTGTTATTTAGAAATGTCTGTCTTACTGTGTAACATTTACATTTACTAGAGTACACACACACGCGCACGCGCGCACGCACACACACACACACACACACACACACACGCACACACACACACACACACACACTGAGTCCCATCCTGCAAAATAACACCCCGGTCTTCCTCCCTCCTCCACACCCCGTTAGCCCCGGCAGCTAGCTGCAGCTCTCCAGGCCACAGCGGCCGCCCCGGTGTCGGTGCAGCATCCCCAGCCTCCAGCCATGGCGTTGGTAACACTGCAGCGGTCCCCGACTCCGAGCGCCGCGTCCACCGCCAGCACAGCGACCACGACGGCGGGGGAGGTCAGTTTCGGCCCTGAAGCGATGCTCCGGTGTGGAGGTCTAGCCGGGAAGCAGTGAGGATGAGGGGGATGTTGCTGGAGGAAGGGCCGGTGATTGAAGCTAAATTAGCACCGTTAGTTATGTTATGCTAGGCTTTATCACGTTATGCTAAGCTGTTAGCTATCAAACGCGTTCCTTACTTTCATTTAAAAACTAACCAGCTGTGTGTAATAAGTCAGCATGTCATTATGCTTGATGACAAAAAGTGTTAAGTTCGTCTGTTACAATGTTGATATGTGTTAATGTTGGCTGAATATAATCCTTAATAGCTTATGAATGATGGGAGCAAGCAGAAGCTAACCATAATGTTAGCTGTTTATGACTGACTCATTTAATAATCTGGTTTACATCTTATTCATTAAAAAAAAGAATGTCAGAATGTTGTTTACAAAGAAGTACATCTGATAAATGAGGCATTTCCTTGCTAAAATTTTAATTATACTGTCTTGGCAGCTAATTTACAGGGAAAGTGCTTAATTTTAAATTAAAAACACGAAACATTGCTCTGGATAGGTGTGTCGGTTTACAGTTTCATGAACTATTGGTCATTTCCTCTGTGAAAAGTAGATTTCCGGACTGACACACATTCTTTAAGAAAACCCCCCCAACAACATTAGATTACTTATAACTTATATTGATCAACAGTAGTCAATACTTGTATTTAGAGTTTCTTGTTTACTGGTCACTATGCTGAAAAAGTCCAAGTGTATTCCACACATTTATCAATCACAATCAGGTTTCTTTACTACGTCCGCGCACAGATAATAGTAGCCAGGTGAGGGCGCTACTTGCTACTTACAAACACATGAGCTCACCTTGTTTTCCTTTGCATACAATCAGGAATGCATTTGCATTTATTTGCAGTTGCTGATATGAAGACCATATTTTTGTGTCTGAGCTTTTCTTTGGGATAAATATTTATTGTCTCCACAACCCCCAAAAAACTTTTTGCATATTATTGCTGGATGTTGAGGCTTTTTACAGCACTTGATCTGTCTCAGCATAGTTGCTTTTTAAAAATAGACCCTGCCCTGTGTAGGATTAGTTTTGTGTTGTCTGTGTACCTTGTTACTGCTTTGAATGTTGTGCTCAGGTGTGACAGAAAATGCTGAGTGAAATCTGCCGCAGCCATGATGTCATCTGTTCACAAGGGGGTGGGAGGGCTGGAGGAGCAGCGCTGTGCAGGAGTGAAGGGAAAAAGAGCTTATGTAAACAGGCACATAGGGGGATGCTGGCATGAAGTGATGAGGCAGCTGAGACAATTTAACCCTAATGTTAAATTAACCCTAATTAACAGTAATGAAGACAAACATAGTCATGCATTTTGTTTAGTGAATAACTGGATTTGTGCCCAGTAAGTCTTATGCATTTCTTACAAATACATATATACCATTTCTCGTATTAAATAACCTTCTTTTTTTTTCCAAATTAAGAGTACCTCAGTGTTAGATAGAAAGTTACAGTAAAATTCTGAACGCGTCTTTGTCTTTGCTGTTTAATAATAATAATAATAATAATAATAATAATAATAATAATACAACAAAACAAGCAGCATTTTCCATTGCTGTGGGTGAATTTGCTTGCAGGATCGTGTTTGAAAACAGTCAATGTGTGACTCAAGTTCTCCTTCTGGCCTAAAAGGACTTTACTCTCAGTGCATTTGTGCTGCCTATTCCAGTGTGATGAACAAGGAACATTGTCACTAAATTCTGACTTATTGTTGGGCAAATCTGTCAAATTTTGCAGAGAATATACATAGAACATACAGGTTTGCCTCAGATATTTTTTTATAAGATTTGTAGCTGATTTGTAGGCATTGAGAGGTCGGGCTATAGTTATAAAAAGTTAAGATTTAGTTTAAGGTTATGATTTTCATGGAGAGCCCAATGATTCAGTGTGGAAAAATGTTTCAGTTTCCAGAAATGATCAGCCATAAACATAAGCAGTATTTTGTTAATATAATTTTATATTTAAATTATGCAATTTTACTCCTTAGTTTGATTTGCCAAATCATAACTACATGTGAACACTTTGACCATTTTACTTTTTCAGTCTCTTGATTAGAACATAGAGTATAAACACACTCATTTGAACATTTTACCAAACCACATCTTCTTTTTTACGCTGTCCCATTTTAAATCTAAACAAAATCTTTAGTACTCAAACTCATAGGTGGTTGAAAAGCCCACCACTCAGGATGAAGCATCTTTACAACAGTTTAAAGTGTGTTTCACAATCATAGTTAAACCAGTTTACTATCTCTCATTTCTTCTTATCTTTGCAGGACTTCGGGAGTGACGATGAACGGCGAATAAATCAGAGGTATGTTTATTGGAAAGTGCAGCTACGCTTCTCTGTCGCATAGCATTGAGCAAGGTCTCTCACATTTATTAAGCAGGTGTTATTTACAGACTACCAGCATCTGTACTTGACTCATTCTGTGAAATCATGAGGGGCGGCAGACTCTCTGGCATCGGCAAATAGGAACAAGTGTCGTAAAACACTTGTTTGTCTGTCTGCTTGGCATGTTTTTTTCTTTTTAATTGCCAACTGCAACATTTGTGTTACTTTCCCTGAAGGAATATATTGAATGGTGTGTCTGTTTGTTTGCTTTTTCACAGTTTTTTCATGTTTTTTTTTTAAACAGACCATCTGTTACAGATTGACAACTAAGAATGAATAAGTTTACAATATTTTACGTTTTCTTTCATTGACTGAGTTGGGTGTTGCTGCAAATGTTTGTTTTTTTTCCAAGCCATTTAGTATTTACATTTGATGAGGAAAAATAAGCAACAATAAAATTTTTACATAATGGCAAATCTGATATGCTTAATTCACATTTACTTGCAGTTCTGATCAATACGAAGTCTTTGTTTTTTGCAGTTGTGTACTCTCACCATAATGCCAAAATTCATACATAGTAACACTGAGTTAAATTATTTAGGTTCTTCAACAAAAAAAACAAATTAATAATTCAATTAATAGAACTAAAATAAAAAATAATACAAAGAAAACTCAGAGTAGTGATAAATGTCATAAATCTTGATAAAATGTTAAGCCACCCATTGCTAGCTCTGGCTTATGGTAACTTAGCAGTTAAAAGGCTAGTTTTATTTTAAAGGGAGGGTATTTTGTAAATTCAATAATGTTTAGCTTTATTTCATGTTATAAAGTTATTCCCTCATCAAAAACATACCTGGAGTGTTACTTTGATTCTTTCATGCATGTTTGAGAAATCCTTGAATCTCCCGTGGCAACCATTCGCAGATCCCTAAAAGCTAGCAAGCGCCGTCTATTTATACAAAGCTCCTTCTTTAAGCTGCAGTCCCGAGCTTCAACATACAGTATGTTTTTAACAACTGAAGGTAACATAGTTACTTGATTATGTGATAAAATGGCACCATGTGCTTGGAAAATACATAATAGTGTAAAGTCATTAACGCAACCCACTAATTCTGATATTGTTATACACCGTAATTATACCATGCCGTCATTTGTTTTTCTTCTTGTGGGAGAAATTTATTAAAAAGTGATGAGGTTGTAAGGTTTCATTTTGGTAGACCGAAGAATCATGAGGCTCCTTTTAGTCTTTAGTTAAAACTACCCATCTATTGCCCAAACAGTGCAAACTCAGTTTTTGGGTTAATGAAAAAGTCCAGCAGATTTCTGCTTGGGTGCTGACCAAAAGAATTGTACTTATCAATCAGCCCTATCAGATTTAATCACACAAGCCTCACAACAAAACACGGTAACAATTTATTATGATGTAAATATTTGTTATAATTATGCAAAGCAAGTACAGTCAAGCTCAGTTGGACACCATTGTAACCCAGCCTCTGTGGAGCAAACCCAGGGATTTAATTTCAATTCAGAGCTTATCAGGACAAAAGCTTCTTTAATAGCACGTCAATCCAAAACTTAGTTGTCAAGAAGATAACAATGTGGGAGTTTATTTGTCACTCACTTTGACAGGTCTTTTTCTCTTGTGAACAATGGTATGTCATTTTATGAGCCCTATAATTCTACACACATTTATTCCTGTAAACTTTGCCTCAGAAGAAATGTGAACTGAGGGAAACTACATCACACAAACTGTTCTGTTTGTTTTCCATTATGCAACAGCCTATGGAATGTCCTCAGGTAATGCATGATCTATGCATGGTGCGAGTCCTGACTTGCGTCTAGATTACTGCCATTTTTTGAAGGCTCTGTAAGCCACGTTGGGTAATAAAACTGGCAGTAAATTTATGTTTATAGTATAACCGCATTAAGTTGAAGCATATTTGATAGACGTATTTAGCGGGGTGTGCTCATCTGACACACAACTTGAGAGGTAGCATCTGTTGATGGACAGCTGATGTTCTGCCAAATGGGGATGTTTGTTCTTGCTGGCTGACCTTAATGATGAACAACCAAGATAGTTGATGAAGGCCAACATAAACATTGTGCAGGTGTCTTTGGAAGTTAACCAAAGAATGATTTCATTCAACTGGCTTGTCAGCTGAAAAAAGCGGGCAAGGTACTTTAGTTCAAGGTTAAGGCCAGTGTCTTACTTTCAAGATTATTTGAAATATTGCCAAAGATTTACCAATCAGGCAAAGATTGAATTTGGCTATTTTCCCTTGATCAGCTCTGACTGACGATTGTTAAGTCAAACACTGAAGTATCAATTTTTTTTCTGATTCAATAAATGCATCAATACTAAGAACCTTCATTATTTCCAGGTTGTGAACATATCAATCAACAACATGCAACTTAGTGCGTTTTATTTTGAGTTTAGTGAAAATCAGATGGTGCAGAGCTTATGCTTTGGTTCATAAAGAAGGATAATTTAATTCTATAGTTCCATCCAGAGATTGGACTTAGCCATTATTTTGCATCTTATACGTTGGTCTAAAGTCTGGAGTCAGATCCCTCCTAAATTTTGAATTTCGAACCATGTTGTATTTCATAGTAAATATTAACCCAATACAAAAACAGTATGATTTCTATGTTTCTGTCCTTTTAACTGTACTTTACTGAGCTCTTTTTACAATAATTGCAAAATATATTTGTGCGACTATAATTACATATTAATTTTCAAACAGATAATGAGAACACAAGACTTCTGGTCATGCTCGCCTATAACTTTCCACGCTTTTATTATTTTTGTGTGTGTGTTTTGTTTTTCAAAAAAGCAACAAAAAAAAAAAGATTTAGGTTTCTATCTGACGTTAACCAGCCATTACTTAGTATTCTTGATTTATTGCCTTCAGTTATGTGAAAAAATAAATTACACCATTAAATATTTCTAACATTTTTATATTTCTAAAAGTAAGTGATTTAATTGCTGGTAAACAACAACAATGAGTCTTGCTTTACTCATCAAATAAAACATTTTAACCACAATGTCATGGAAAAAGTTAGGTCCCCCTCATAGCTAGTCTTACCCGCTCTAGTTGAATTAAAGTGGAAGGCATCAATCTTTTCTTTTAGTTGTGAGATGATTTTGTGGAGCATATAAACTGCGTATTTTCAAGTCTGAGTTGAGTTATATGAGCTCATCATCTTGATTCTAAAGTCCTGTAAATTTGTGACTCAGTACCATTTGGTCGATATTAACAGTGCACAATAGTAAAAGATATGTACAGAAACTGCAGCAGAAGTACCTCATATTGGTCACATTTTTTTCTCCTGTATTTTTCCTCAGTACGTTCATGATGTCATTTTTCTTGCTCGGGCCCATCATCTGATACCTGAGGTGGTTGCTCACTTCTGCACCCCTCCCTTAATTTTCTGAGTAAAGTGTCAGTGAGAAAAATGGCGGTGTTATGCAATGGAGAGCCTCCAGAGGGGTTTATTTTTTCTATTTTCTCTCCCCTCATTGTGCTGCTGTGTGTGAAACATGACTAAACCAGCCTGGTAACAGCTTCTGAGTGGCCTCTTTAAAGAGTAACTCTGAGCAGCTGTCTCACACGTTCACTCAGCAACTCAAGGTGGCGGCTTAGAGGACATCTGGTCCTGTTTTACTCTGTCCAGATCCATCTGGATGCCTACAGAGCAACAAACCCTGCTCTAATTCAGAGCTACATCATCAACTATACCAAATTCTTCTAAAGCTGGACCTTAGTTTTACGGGGAAGTTGCTTTATGCTGCAGGAGGGAAATGAAAAGCTGCCCGAAGTTTCAAATGAACATTACTGAGCCTCTGCTAATGTGTACAGTGCTCTGTAAGTCATTGACATGATTTTTCTCAGAAAAAAGTTGCGTTGGAGGTCTGTCTTGTTATCAGGACAGACCTCTAAATTATATTATTATATATAATTCATTTATAATTATGAATTATATATGAATACAATAATTTAAAAGTATTGTAATTACTTTTTACAATACTTTACACATCCAAATGATATTCTGCAGAGTTTGGGGACAAATGGGACATAAAAGGTATGTCCTCCTTAACCAGCTATAATCTCTAATAATCTCAGAAGGCATGTTTGATGGCATGTGAGTGAGTGACAACTAGCACCAGGCGCTTGAAGGAAAGAGATAATCCTTCCCCCATAAGCTCGTCTATAATGAGATTTGGGGGTTTTGGGACAATGCCAGTTCTTCTCAGTGTCTGCTCCACCTTTTGCTTGACTTCTGCTGAGACACTACCATGAAGTTCGAAGACCACTGATGTGGTTTTCAGTATTAGATGTCTAATTTGGATTATTTTTGGCAAAACCAAGAGGTTTTTCTTCTTGCTGTGAAAAAAGAGGCATAAAGATTGGCTTTTGTTAAGTTTTTTTTTTTTTCCACAACTGTTTTTGAAAATGACATTCTCCCCTTGCCTTAGGAGGAAGCCTTTACTTTACCTCGTTCAGATTTTGACCTGAGGGTCAAGGAAACTTCGAAGGCAAGGTCCCATTGATGGGAAGAGGCATCCACCTCCTGAGTTATTCTTAGCTTTTAGATTCTTGCTCACAGAATTGTCTACACTACAGAGAGATTGTGACAGAGACAAGACAGACTGGGGGACTTAAGGAGACGGGCCATGTGCGCCTGAGGCACCGGGTGGAGTGTGTCCCTGCAGGCAAGCGGGCTGACTCACAAACAGAGACGCTCAGACAAAGGGGAGGAGGAAGAGGCGATCAGGGGGAGGGGCCTCTGAACAGACGGCACTGTTTCGCTGAGCAGCTCAGATGAGTTCGGACTGTCTGTCACTCAAAACCACTGGGACCGACCCGAAGCTGTAATTACTCCTCTTGTCTCCTCCTCAACTGTTTCTGGATGTGGATGCAGAGGCATTAACTGGGTACCAGGCAGACCTAGGCGACACTCCGGGTAACAGGATGCATCTGGTCGTGGAGCCCTTTCAGGAGGCCGTGATGAAGATGCTACCTTATTTTGTGGAGAATGCCGTTTTGACCCAGAATGAGATAAACCGCATGTGAGTGTTGAAAGGTTTTTTGGAGAAATGCAGATCATCTTGTAAATTAATGAAATTTTCAACAGCTTCAGGAGCAGTTACTGTTAGATTATTATCTATGTTTTTAACTTTTTACCTGAAAGTTCCCACTCTTTAGCAGAAGTTGTAGGTATGTTAATGGTGAGCAGGTTTTCTGTTAAAGTCTGGACTTTCTTTGATAGTAGATGTATTTTTAGCCCCAGCATTTGTGGAGAAGCTGATAGCAGGGTGCTGCAGGGAAGGAGCAGAGCTTAGGCTGTTTGGTTGGGACATTTGTAGTTGGACAGCTTGTGATTTAAAACATAAAAACAGGTTTTACAATTTCACGTCTAGAAAAGTTAACAGTTATTAGCCTGAATTTGGACAGGATCTTGGTTTGACGAGGCGGCTGCTTGTTCTTGCTTTAGCAACTAGACACTCCACCATAAACATCAAACATAGAACAAAGTAAGGCCATAAATGTACTAAAGTGACACAAAAGCTTTTGTTGAAAATTGTCCACCCTCGTGCCTTGTCACCGTTTTCTTCTCCTTTTTTGCAGATCTGGGGGTGAGGCACAAAATGAAACTCATTGTTCCTTCATAATGTTCAGTTTGGTTCAGGCCTTTTAGCTGCATGTGGGGTTTGATTGTCGAGCCAAAATGACAGGAAGCTTAGTCAGATTTCTCTTGGAGAACTACAGAGCAATTCATCGTAACAATTTCAGAATGACTACTTAATGAAAAGTCAAACTCAGTGCAATCAGAACATCAAACCAATTTAAATATTATTCAAAGACAACACAAGCAAACACAAAATTCAGTTTTTAAATGAAGATGCTTATTATTAAGGGAGAAAAAGCCAAACCTGCATGACTATGTGAAAAAGTGATTGGCTCTTAAACGTAATAACTGATTGCACCACCCCCATTATATTAAAGAATAGAAACAGCCTTTATTGTGTCTTAGAGGAAAAATGTAGGTACAACATCAGCATCAGATATATAGGTTCACACAACACATTCCAACAACATTTGTAGTTGTAATAATATACTGTTAAAGATTAAATAAAAATACTGTGCGGTTATCAGGAATAAAAATAGCCTACTCTAATCCAAGGGATGTGCAGCTGAGTCGCATGAAATTCTTACAAAAATGTACATAATTGTTCAGGTATATTGAACATTAGCAACAACAACTGCAATCAAGTATTTGTACGCAGTTGGTAAGTAGCACTGCTGCCTTGTAGCAAGAAGGTCCTGGGTTCGAATCCATGGCTGGTATCTTTCCGCATGGAGTTTACGGGTTCATGGGCGGGTTTCTGACAGCTTCTTCTCACAGTTTAGAAACATCACTGTTAGGTTAATTGTTCTCTCTAAATTGTGTTTGTGGTTGGTTGTCCAGTGTGTTTCTATGTTGTCGTTACCCTGCGATGGGCTGGCAACCTTTCCTATGTCTACCCTACCTACATATATATATATATTTATATGTCCAGTGTCACAGTTACAAACAACTGCTTGATTGCAATATTTGATATATTTCCAGTGTTGTGCATTAATTCTGTGCTCATAAATACAGAGATGCTAAACCTGAAGGAGAGCAGTGGGGAAGTCATGACAATGAGATGGAAAGAGGAGTGAAGAAAACCAATCGTAATTGTCACTCCAGTATCATCATTTATAATGAAATGTTTTAGTTTTCCCAGAATGTTAATAAAATTAAATTGGAATAACCAAAAAGAGCCTGCTTCTTCTGTATGGGCTTTTTTAGCCTCCATCAGCACACAATGATGTCATGGCAGCAGCATTTACAGACAGGTTTGTCTTCAGCACATGTAAGGATTTGTTTTGATTTTGTCACTCATCAGTTTTGTACTTTCCTGATGATGACCTGGTTTGCCAGACTGCACACGTTGAATACATGGAACATGTGTTTTTCCCTGCTGTCAGGTAGATTTACGGATATGTTCACATTTCTCTCCATTAAATTCAAGTGATTGAACTCAGCCTGAGGAAAACATCTCATTGTTTTTATTAGAGCTCCTCATATGCACTGGAGACTTATTCAAAAAAGTGAAAGTACTGTAGTTAGGTCAATATTCAGGTCTTTGCTGCATTAGACCCAGCCAGCAAAGACCTGACAAGTCAAATCAGAGTGTGAAGCCCATGCAGCAGAAAGAAGATAGATAATCACTCAGTTCAAAGCATCAATCCTGAGGTCGGCCTCTGTAACGTGGCAGCTTGGCTTCTCCTCTCAGCTGTTGAGTGAATTGGCCAGAAGCAGACAGCCATGATTTACGATTGTCTCGTTGGCTCCATCGAACTGAACAAAACAATCTTGTTAAAACTGAAAATGTTGCTTTTTTTCCCCTCGAGTGTCCTCGCTGTTTCACTTATTTGCTCATTATGCACATTATCCTGAATCATGGAATCTGACTTTTGGAATCTGACAGTTTCTCTGTTTTAAAATTCCTCCTTCCTGTCTTTTTTTTTTTTTTTTTTGGTAGTTTGAGCGAGAGCTTCTTCATGGTGAAGGGCGCCGCTCTCTTCTTGCAGCAAGGAAGCAGTCAGCAAGGCCAAAAAGCACAACCTCCTCACAAACATGCAGGTGAGAATAAAACATGTTTTCTGTGTTAATCACTCAGCTTGACCGTCTGTCGTCTCAGTGTACGAGGAGTTCAGCTGTGGCGCTCCTTAGCGTTGCAGCAGATGTTTATAGCAGGGGTGAGAAGGATGGCGGGTGCGTCGTTGATAAGCATGTTCCAGACCTGTAGCTTAGGCAGATTAGAGCTTAAATCCAGCGTATGGTAGCACTGTTAGAGGAACCTCTGTGGATGATTTAAAGAGTCCCAACCATTTGTGAAGCCTCACGTGTTTTCTTCTCTTCTTATAAACTCAAGATTCATAACATTTATTCCAGCAATACCAGAGTAGCAATCCTAGTGTGTAATTTAGAGATTTGTTTTTCTTCTACTGCAACTCTGGAAGAGAAGTTACCTTTGCAAAAGAATAAACCTGTTGTGAAGTGGCTTGTATGGCTTATTTCGTTGACTGAAGTCAGTCTGAATGCCCAGTATCCGTAAAGGTTTCCTTTTTGAAAGCCACAATCGCTCCTTTAAAGACACAAAGCCTACCTGCCAGCACGCATTCATGATGGGAATTCACCATGAGCCAACAGCACATCTGCTGCCAAGTCATTTGGCAAACCGTGACTGCTCCTGGCAACTTTGACTGTATTTACTGGCCACTTTGTAAGGTAGCTCACATATCTGCCAGACGTACTGTGTCGTCAGGAACTTTTGCCAGGGGAAATAGCTGTGTCATTTCTCAGGAACTGTGGTATTTAACCCAGAAGTGGGAGACAGGGAGGTTGACCTATAGAGAGTTCTTCAATAAGGGCTTTCTTGTTCTAAGACCTGCTACCTTACCATCTGTAACTTAAAGTTTGTCATTGAACATCTACACGACAGACCCTGCTAATGCAAACATGTCTCTCTAGTTCCTGAGGGTATTTATCCCAGCTGAGCACAACCTGGACACATTTGGCATTTTATGTAAAAATGAAAAGAGAAGCAACGTTAATAAATACAAACACTGCAAAAATTTTGCATTTTCAGAAATCTTTAAACATGTTCAGCATCAAGATTACAAATTTTTAACTTGAACTTAATTGAGCTCTTCTTATGAAAAAGAAGTTAAAAGGAAATGCTTTTGTTTTGATCAGGCATAGAGGGCCATCCTAGAGATGCACCAGTGACAGTTTTGTAGACAATTAGCAATTTTTCTTTTTAAGATTGATAATGGTGAATATGTTTTGTTCTGTTGTTCCTGCCTTGTGCAGTCTGTCTCTGTGATGTAAATACTGTGCATTTATATCACAGTCATTTTACCTGTTGTGACACAAATTTTGCAATGATGATTTGCAGTAAAGTATTGTGCAGCTTTCTGTACTTAGTCTTAAATTGCAATTATTTTGATCTTAAATTTGTACAGTTTATTCATTTCTGTTTCTATGTAGCTTATTAAGTTAATATTTTAATCTTGTTATTTAAGTTTACTTTATGTAATAAAGCGAAATCACAGCATGATTTAAATATTAATATCTGAACAGCCAGTGACCATATATGGATTTATTAAGAGTAGCATGAGATCGCATCATGCTGCTGGAAGTCAATCAGTAGAATTATAAACCTTTTTACTCTTGTTTACCCACCAGGGTTGTACATCTAGAGCATCATTTTACCTGTTGTGACATATTTCAAAGTTTTTTTTACTTACAGTCATTTGTTATTTCTGCTAGTTCACCTTGTTTCATGACCAGCTGTCAAAGGGAGCAGGAAGGGTAGGAGAATGGACAAAGACAAGTTATTGAGTTCGGATTTTGTGGTTGATGAAGTTCACTTTGTAAAGTCGGGAGGCTTTTTTTGGTTTAGTTAACAACATGTGACTTGATTCACATTGAAACTGTATTAATTATTGATCAAAATTAACTGAATATGTTAAATACTGTTTTTAAAAATCAACAGGCTTTAGTTAATGCTTAGACAACCTTTTTACTTTATAAGTTCAAAATGTCTACAGCATGCTATCACCTCCCATTGTTGCTTAATGATGTTAATTTATAATAACTGACTATAAAAACACTCCTTCCTTCTTGGACAGGTGAACTACCTCAGCACCTGCAGGTGATGATAAACATTCTCCGCTCAGAGGACAGAATCAAACTGGTGAGAGACATCAGAAACATAAAACCTAATCAAGACAGTGACTGTAAGATCATTTTAACAAGCAGATTGCAATTTATTATGCACTTTGGTGCTTATTTGCTCAGTGTTATTGTTGTTTCATGAGGGTGTTGAAGAGTAATGTGAGGTGTCTTAAGTAAGAGAGATAAAATAACATTTTTATATCCATCAATTATGTATTTTGACACATTACTTTTTTAAGCAGAGTTTCACCTGTTTTTATTGATTCTTTATTACAATAATTGTTATAAACAAGCAAAGATTTTCACCAGCATGTAGTGTACACTGGATTTTTTATTTTATTTCACCTTTGATTTCTTATTTAAACCTTCTATCTTCTTTTTCTACAACAGTCATTGCAGTCACTGTGTTTTATGTTTTGCTGTGTTAATAAATTAAACAGGAAACTTGGGAGTAATCTACCTGTTAACCTGGCTGTTCCCTTTGCAGGCAGTGCGTCTGGAGAGTGCGTGGTCGGATCGGGTGCGGTACATGGTGGTGGTGTACACCAGCGGGCGACAGGACACAGAGGAGAACATCCTTTTGGGAATCGACTTCACCAACAAAGACTGGTACAAATACGCTCGGTTTCTTGGGTTTCACGCAGTATAGGCTCTGTTTTGCTTTGAGTCGTTTTTTTGTCACTAACCAAAAGTGATTAGTTTTAAAAAGTTGAAATTTTATTTCATTATTGTTTTTGTCTAGATAAAGATTGGGCTATTTAACAACAGCTTTAGAGACCTTTAGAGTTTTAAACTGGATCTGTGGTTTTTATCCTGGGTCATGTTTAGATGCCAAACAAAGTATTTATATTCTTATTTGATGGATTTTCATACATTGTAAACTGTGACTTTAATAATCTCCAATTACTGTAGAGTTATCAAGTTAAAAAAAAGTGTCTATTTTTTTAAAATAAGATAAGAGTCTGTCGAATCAGAACCTAAGAATAGCGTTGAGTTGTTTTGTGAAACATACAGATAGTGGTACACAAGTAGTAAGTTTTTTTGTAATTGGAGAACCAGAACAAAACAAAAATGTGAGTCTGGAAAAGTTGAGAATTTTTAAATGGAAAATTTGCACAAACCACAGTTGTAAATACTGAACTGTATGGAAATGTCATTCTGAGTCTGTTTACAACACTCAGAATCTGTGTTAATCTTTGTTTTTGTCCAACAAATTATGTTCACTGAACTAATGGGTAATATAGGGGTTAGAAATTTATAACTGTTTTATTCTCAGTTTAGAGAGTCTTGTCAGTGAGAGTAATCTTAGTTTAGTCACTTAGACTAATGTTTGCAAAAAGAAAATCTTAAACATATAGTTTCTTATTTATTCAATTCTTAGACTCTTATGCCAGTATTCCTGAAATGAGTTTTTTTTGTGTTTATGCCAGTAAAAGCTGTTCAATCGGCATGGTGCTACCTCTTTGGAGCGATGCAAAGATCCATCTGGATGGAGACGGGTGAGCTATTTAAATCTCCCTGTCAGAAAGAACAGGGTTGAGGTTTTTTTTGTTTTTTTTTTAGATTTTTACCAAATCCTGCACCAATTCTCTGACACCTCAGATGAATTTGATTCATACAAAGCAGCAACTCTCTCCACACTCAGTCAGTCTCCCATCTGTTTTGTCTGCTCCTCAGGGGCTTCACTGTGAACACAGCAGGTCGGACTCATGTTTTCAAGCCCGTGTCAGTGCAGGCTATGTGGTGAGTAATGATTAACCTGTTGAGTCACCGTGGTTGTCTGCTGCAGTTTACCTGTAATGGAATAGCACAGTAATTCCCCTGACATCCAGTCAGATGGGCTGCAGTGATGCATAGGAAATAAGTGTGCCACCTGCTGGCAGGAGAATGTATCTGCGTTTGTTTTGTCAACTTCTGAACACTTCAATGCTTTCTATATCCTAAAAATAATCTTCATTTGTGTGATCAATGATTTAGGTCGGCGTTGCAGGTTCTGCACAAGGCTTGTGAGGTGTCGCGCAGGTTTAACTACTTCCCTGGAGGCATGGCCCTCACCTGGATGGGATACTATGAGAGCTGCATCGCTTCTGAGCAGAGCTGCATCAACGAGTGGAACGCCATGAAGGACTTAGAAACCACTCGGCCAGACTCACCCATCATGTTTGTCGACAAGTGAGGAAACTCTGTTTACCTTAGCAGCACTTCTCTTAATGAATACTTCAATAATTTAACTGGAATGTACTCTGATTTGATGGATAGCAAATTTTCTGTGCGTTGTGGTTCAGATTGTCAAGATGCTGTTTTATTTCTAGGCCTTCAGAGAGGGAAAGGACAGAGTGCCTTATTAAATCCAAACTAAGAAGCATTATGACCTCCCAGGACCTTGAGAACGTCACCTGCAAACAGGTAAAAGCATAAATGTTGGGAGCGGAATAAAAAAAACTCATGCCAAGGAGTCTCCTGATATTGTTCTATAAACAGTGGAAGAAAGCACTGATTTACACCCCGACTGACTTAAGAGGCTGAATTTAGCATTTTTTTCTGTAGCTTCCAGTTTGTAGCTCAAAGTACTGATGAGATGCATCAAACTTTAATCACTTATTTTTCCTGTTTACAGATGATTTAAAATGCAGTTTGAGTCTCTGACTTCTTAAACATCTTTATAAACCAGGTGATTGTTTTGACCTGTAGACTTAACTCTGTCCCTGTGCTTATCAATTATTCAAAATTAATCAGTTTTTGATATTATAACCTTTACACTATTTGTGGAAAATTTGACTGCTAGCTTTTTTTTAGTTAATATTGGATCATTGATGAAACAGCTATGCATAAAGAAGTCAAACCTGCACATAATCAACCTCTGAACAGTCTGCTCAGTATTAATGTAGAAGGAAACATTACTAAATATTTAAAGACTTCAGCTCCTCAGTTAGTTTAAGCTTCATTGACTCCGTTCATATTGCAATTGCTAAATTTGGAGCCAATCTAAGGTTCTGTTTTTGATTTGTTTCTTTTAGTTTAGATCATTATTATACATGCATCATTTCTGGATTTTAGTTTTCTGACTAAAATAGATTTGCTTCCTTGTTCCACAGTTTTTCTTACTACACATCACCAAACTTAAATAAAACTTAAATAAACAATCTTATTGTGTGATTCTAATTTAACATCTTGAAACAGTGACAGCTTCTGGAGTTGTGTTTTATCCTGATGTTACAGTCTCTATTTCTTTTTTGGTTTAACTATCTGCTTACTTGCTTCTGAATTGAAGGTTTTGTTTTGCCTTTTTTATTAGAAGTTTGGCTGATTTATCTGAAAGTTTTATTCTCTCAGATTGCGACACATTCACATCTGTCAAGCTTTGAAGACAGTTGAAATTAAAACCTTGAAGATTCTTCGGCACTGTAGGCAGAATTTATGTTTTATGTCGTAAAACCATTGAGACAGAAACAAAGACATTCTGTTTTCTTTTTTCTTTCAGATCCGAACTGAGCTGGAGCAGCACATGAACTGCAACCTGAAAGAATACAAGGAGTTCATCGACAATGAGATGCTGCTGATTCTCGGCCAGATGGACAAAGCCACTCTCATTTTTGACCATGTGTACTTGGTGAGCAACGTTAGACTCTCTTCTACCGTCACAAAAAATGCCTGCTGGACTTGTTGATGTAAATGATGTTGAAAATGTTCAATTTCCTTTATGGTCAAGAAACAGATTTCTGTTTAATTAATCTTCTCAGTGAAATAATTGTCGTGAAGAACAAAACAACCTTAAATGGAGTTAAAACACACTCAGACTAAACAGAACTTTCTCTCATTTGTTTTTAGGGATCTGAATGGAATGCATCTAATTTGGAGGAGCTGCAGGAGACAGGGTGATTTGTTTTAGATTATGCGAGAACTAAGATAACCACACACAACACATATTTTCATTACCATCTAAGCGAGAAAGAATGCTGGTGATAAGTTAGCGCTGTGTTTCTTCTCCAGGGTGGGCTACATCCTCAACGTTACCAGGGAGATCGACAACTTCTTCCCAGGGACGTTCTGTTATCACAACATCCGCGTTTACGACGAAGAGGCCACGGATCTCCTTGCTCACTGGAACGACACGTATAACTTCATCATGAAAGCAAAGTGAGTCGCAGAATTTTATAGATAACATTTGTTAACTCTTTTCTGTTGATGTGTAAATGATCCACATTTTTGGGTAGTGGAATCCAACGATGAAGCTCTCCATTTAGAAATAAAAATTTATATTTTATTTTAAAAAGATCAAGATAAATTCTCAAATTACTCAACTTATAACTTTAAAACTTACCAGCAAAGAAAACCAGTGTGGATGCTTGGCTATTCATAAAATCTGATATGTAAGGAAAATGAATATTTTTTTATTCAGCTACAGTAGCAATGGAATATTTTTCAACTTTTAATTACTCACTGTAGATAACTTTAAGCTGCATGTGAACACAGGAGAAAAAAGGAGCTAAAGTCCAGATTCTGCTGTCTGAAGTAGGAGTTGAATGTTTTTTAAAGGTGCGTTCAGGGACAGCTCGTACATCAGAATTACCCCAATATGATGTAGATATTTTTTATTTTCAAATTCCAGCGCAGTCTTATTTTATAAATTCTTAAATAATAACCTTGACTATTTTCAGGTGTTTTTTTTTAATTGTCATATATTTTATCCAAGTATTGGGTATACCCAATTATCTTTAATAAATATAAAAAACCAAACCAAGTGATTGTTTACTAGCCATTATTTGATGTTATAAAACATAAAAAATTTAACTATTTTCACTATGTAATCTGAAAATTACTTGTTCACTGCTGTAGAAAGCTAAAAAAGAAGAAAAAAGATTTGCTTCACTTGATTGAAGTGCACATACTGACCATCAAAATCTGGAAGAACCAGAAGACAGAGCTTTTTTCCATGAGTGCCTCTAAATCCTGGGAAGTTTTTTTTTTTTTTTTTTTATCCATTACCATCTGTTTTCCTACTTTATCTACTTTTTAAAGTCAATTTAAAAGACAAATGTGATTGCCAAAAAATGGGCCAGTTTCCTCTTGTTTTAAGAGGTAGCATACATACACATATTACACAGATATACATGTAATTCTTACACACAGAAAGAACGACTCCAAGTGTCTCGTCCACTGTAAGATGGGCGTCAGTCGCTCTGCCTCCACCGTCATTGCTTATGCCATGAAGGAGTACGGCTGGTCTCTGGAGAAAGCCTATAACTTTGTGAAGCAGAAGAGGAACATCACACGACCCAACGCAGGTTTCATGAGGCAGCTGGCAGAGTATGAGGGCATTTTAGATGCCAGGTACGCTCATTCACTCCATACATGTCTGAAGTGTTGTCAGCTATCAGTACTTTTGAAATTAACGTTTTATTTTTGTTATGTGTCCTCTTCTTCTGCTCGATGGGATTTTCTGCCCCCAGCAAACAGCGGCACAATAAGCTGTGGCACCCGGACGCAGACTGTGAGATGGCCGAAGGTCAGCAGGGTCTGGCTCAGTTCTGCGGAGGAGAGGATGGGGGGGATCCCACTGCAGACCCAGGGATGTCTCCCTGCTGTGAGGAGGGGTCCTCTGACAAAGGCGCCGCCTGCTCATCCCCATGCAGGACTGTTGCTCTAGACATCGACCCCGCCTACAACAACTACTACTTCCGCCGGCTCTCCGACTCGGCCCTCGACAGCGAGCCATCAACGCCTGTGCGTGGCCCTCCTCTTCTCGGCATGGAAAAAGTCTTCATAGAAATCGAGGACGTGGAGAGAGACGCCCTGCTGGATGACGAGGCTTTCCATGGGCGGGAAGGCCTGCCGCTCCCTCACTTTGGACCTACAGCAGAGGGCACTGCTGCCCAGACCTGCAGCCGGGGCCCTGAACCCCTGGAGGAGCTTCGGCTGAGGCTGGAGTTCAGCACAGTTGAGGAGGAGAATGAGGAGGACGTGCAAAAGGAGGAGGCAGAGATGGAGGTGTTGATGCAGCCGGATGACAGAGGGGGAGGTGAAGGAGACGGTGGTGAGACTCAGGATGTGGAGGTCGAGGGCGATCCGGAGGGGATTGGGATGGATCTGGCATCCCTTAACGACAATTCAAACAACAACAATCATTTGAGCCTTCTACAAAACCACAAGGTAAGTTTGAGAAATATTTTAATGATGACTGTGGTTAGCCTAAAATTATGTTTATCACAAAATTTCAATATTAAATAAACCGAAAAAAGTTATATACTACAGAAATGTGTTGTGCGCAGAGTGCCAAAACCAAAAGTACAGAACACGTACAAAAGAATCATGACAGACAAGTTTCTATTAAAGCTGCTCTATATTAATAAATATTACAATGGTGACAATATTGGTAAACATAGCAAATATCAATTGCAATATATGTTTATTTTCTTCTTTCTCATTTGTGCTTCCATCACTTCGCAGTCTTAGCATTTTGGGCAAAGTCGTTTGTGTCTGGTGTGAGCGTCTCCTATTGTGATAATATAAAGTTGTGTCCAACTTAATATTACTTTAACAACTTCATATGACTTGCAATATGTATAAGTCAACAGTCATTGCACTCCAGACAGTCCTTTGTGATATGAATATTGCTCATACAGATAATGTATATATATGTAACAACTACATTGTTGCGATGACTACAATGTAGTTGTCATCGCAACATTGACAATTACATTGTAGTTGTCAATGTAGTTGCCATTATTGGGATGACAACTACATTGTCATCGCAATGTAGTTGCGACCTTAGTTCCTACATAGTTTTTAAAAGTCTGGCAAAGTAAATAGTAAAAGTTTGTAAAACAAAAATTGCCCCTTAATGAATCAACATTTATTGTGTAATACCATAGTCCCCATGGGTAAATATAAAATTTACAAATTTTGAACTAGAGCTGGTTTAAGTTGAGGTCAGATGTCAAAAGCATTGATTTGCTGCATCTTAGTCTTGAAAAGTAATTGATTTTAGGAACCTTGTAATGGTAATATTCTGTTTTTAGAGGCTGTAACATATAATAATCAATATTATCATGAATTAACCACTATATTGCATCACTCTGCTTGTAATGAATCTATAAATCAGAATTTATTCATCTGACTTGTGTTTTCATCAGACGTGTTTCCTCTTGTCTTTATTTAGGACACATCTTCCTCCTTCCTTCTTCAGAGAGATGCTTCTCTGGTGTCTGGGTCTCATCAGAAAGAGCATTCTTCTTCTCCAGCTTCAGAGCTCTGCCTTAACTCCCGCCCACCTTCTGAAGTCCAAAGTGCTTCATTGCGTCATTCTGAAGGCGTTTCGACTCCAGCGGGACTTCTGAACCCCTGTGGTCCTCAGTGTGACTGTGCCAACTGTGCAGCCTCTGCCACTGCTCTGCCGTCCTCAGAGGAACAACAGTCAGCGGAGGCCGAGGACAGCAGCCATTTGCTTCAAGACAGCCCATCTGAATCTGCCTCGGATGTTCTACCTGAGCTGATGAGAGCCGATTTTGAGGAAGAGACTCCTGCGGTGGCTTGTTACCTTGGCCAACAGCAGGAGAACCTTTTGCAGCTGCGTCGGTCTGGCCTGGTCCGGCGTCGGGCAGAGAGGCTTGAGAGGCTTTCAGGAATGTCCCTGCAGGAATGCCAGAATTCTAAGAGGTGTCCGTCTCACAATGAGGAAAAGGAGGAGTTCTCCAGTTTTACTGGGGATTTCGCTAAAACTTCAACCCCGTGCCAAGTGCGGTTAGAGCCACTGGTAGTGCCACTGACCAACGAAGCCTTGTTGGGGGTGGTGGGTTCAGGGCTCCTCACGCCCACCTCCTCCCCTCATGGCTCCACGCTGACACGGAGCTCCAGCAGCGACAGTCTGCGCAGTGTGCGGGGGAAACCCGGCCTCGTGCGTCAGAGGGCGCAGGAGATCGAGACGCGCTTGCGGCTGGCAGGCCTAACCGTGCCCTCCAGGCTGAAGCGCTCCAACTCGCTGGCCAAGTTGGGAAGCCTCAACCTCTCCTCCGATGACCTGTGTTCGGCCTGTTCTTCAGACGCAGGGACGCTGCTGCTCCTCTCGCTGTCCCCTGAGCCAGACCAAGGCTTAGAGTGGGACTCTCCAACCGCCTCGTCGTTGTCCAGACCCGGCAAGAACCTTCTCACTCCAGAAAGAGCACTTTCAGGTGAGCCCAGGAGCTGACAAATCAAGTGGGACTCATACATTTGTATGCTCCACTCACCTTCCCTTCTGTTGCCCCATGTGGTTGTGAAGGGCTGCACCCATTCCGGAGAAAAGCGAGTCAAAACTGATCAAACACAAACACAATGCCAACTCTTACACAAGGAGGCCAAAATGTTTCTCAAACTGCTGTTCATAGCGATCAAAGTCATACTGCTGTATCTGACAAACCTGTTAAGCCATCAGATCACCTCTAACTCTGAATCACAGACAAACAAGTGCCTTACCCAAGAGACCTGAGGCACAGATCTGTGTGACAGACTGCATGCTGAGACGGTACGAGGCGCTCTGTGACCTTTAACTTGGTTTCAAGCAGCTCCTACTTTTTATCTGTCAGGTACAAAGTTATAGCCTGCATTGATGAACTTGAATTCCTCAACGAGCTTCACAGAAACTGAGAGTTTGATTCGGTGGAAGCAGAGTTGTTTTGGCGACAGTTTTTTTTTTTTTCTTAAAGGTTACCTCATGTTGCATTCAGTGAGTTCCTGTCCAGAATATTTCAGGATTTTTGAAGTGAGATTCTGCACTAAGGTTAAAAGCAGTTAATATTTTACTTCTAATAGAAATGGTAACTCTGTCAGAGTTTTGCTGTAATACACTGCACTCTTACGGCAAGTATTACTCATACTCCTGGCATTTAGGCAAAAATTAGTTGGTTGGAAATGAGACATTTTTAAAAGAATAAAAAATCTATATAAAAGGAGCATCCCTTCTAAAAAAGAAAAACAACTAAACTATTCTATCTATTTATATGTTCTCGATAATCGGTTGAAATTTTAGTAGACCTACAGAATTCAAATCCTTATAATAATCGCTGACCAGCTTTTTGCATGTTTCTAGGCTTTTTTTAGGTTTTAATTTTTCCAAGTTTTCAGTACTTGTTCTTAAATTTAATTTTGTCATGTCTAATAATAATATTTAAATCATTATGGTCATAAAACATTTTAAATTTAAACCCATTGAAGCTTACAGAAACCTTGTGTCTTTCATGTTGGGGGTTATTTAGCCTGAAACGATTATTAACAGGAAATTGAGATAGGAAGCGGTGTGCCACAATGAGCTTCCCCATGAAACAAGTACTAAGAACACAACATGTAACGCATTTTTATTCAGAGACAGCAGAAGCAGAGTAAAAACCAAAATATATATAACATGTAGTTTTGGCAATCAGACAATTATCCTGACTGGAAACCTTTAAATGCTCTGTTCTCAGTAGGCGTTTCACACAGGAAGATCATTAGTGGTGCGCATCCTCTTATCTCTGTTTTCTGTGACATGGCGTCTATGTTAACCACCCAAAGCAAACAAGAAAACAGTTTAAAGTTTTATCAGTTTTATAAACTGCTATATAGCAGATTAGAATTGTTTTAAGAGGATAAAATATTGTTGGTTTGGCCTCTGAGACCATCTAAACTGGATTTATATTAAATGAACAGAACCTCACTTCAAAAATCCTGAACTAGTCCTTTAATTGGACTTCTTTCACTAATGCTTGGTTAGAGTGAGGACATTGTTGTTGTTTTTTAAACTAATGTGTAATGTATTAATTACACTTGCGTATGAGTGCGTGAATGGGAGTGGGAAGAGAAACAACCGTTGCCAGAGGCATACTTGCTGTTTTCAACAAACAACAGAATCTTTTCTGAATTTGTTGTTCCTTTTGCACTGCTTTTTGTTACTGAGTCGATTCTGGTGAGCTATCTTCCAAAATAACATTGGAGTAATATTATTAACCTCATCATTTCCTACATTGTTATAATATTTTGGGGGGAGCGTAGTGACAAGATGTCAGGCAGCATGACTTGAGATCAAAATAAAAATGGCTAGTTTGAGAGTTAGATCTCACATTTGTGTGGACGTTTCTGACATTTAAAAATAAAAAACACAGTGTAAACACTACCTGTAAACATTCTCTGGCTTAAATTCAGTTAATGTGCTGCCAATGTCTTTAAGCTCATTTGTGCTATTCGAAGTGTGGGAGACCAAAGTTATTTTTGCCGTCTTAACAAATTGAAAACTGTACGAAATATGTGAATCCTAATGTCAATCGCGTACATATTTAAATGCTGTCACCTCTATTTTGCACCTTTCGGAGTAGTCAAAGAGAATCTGAGGAGTCATGGGGCTCATAGCTGTTAGGCTTTTATGCTCATATCATCAGTGAGTTTTAAAGCTTTTGTGACGACGTTCACAATAGGTTACTTCACAGTTTTGTAACCTTTTTCTTTTTATATTTTAATTATGCAGTAATTTTTGTACTGTGCATTGCTGTAGTTTGAATGCATATTGCACTTTTTATGTTGGTAAGAAAATAATGTACTGTATGTGCTAATTATGAAAATAAAATCCTCTTTCACATAATTTACCCTGAATCTTGTTTCGTTATTTTTGTTTCCTGCACACAAATTTGAAGCTACTGTGTAGCTGTCATAGATTTTAATGGAGTTTCGAGTGAGAGTGCCATAGGTTTTTCTACCGCTTGGGATGCTGAGGGATCCTTGATCCTCAGTGTATTGTATTTCTGAGGTTTAGACATTTAACAGCTTTGACTGGTTGATTTTATGTTGTATGCGGTTTTCATTGAACACTTTTTATTTATTTCCTTTTGCATATCCGTTTTTTGCAGTTTTGGATAAATGCCATCTTGCAGCCATCATTCTTACAAAAGCCTTGTAGCCACGAGTCGGTCACAATCAGGATGCTATTTTTAGGATGAATTGCGACGTCAGTTTTCCGCCATATTGTTTTATGACTTAAGCCTGTTTTAAACTTTTCCACAGCTTTCTCCCTGAGTTGCCTGCTGTGTTGCTCTGCCTTTATAAAGCTTTATGAAGCTCAGCCTAATAAATTTTTGAGGCCCTCACAAATCACACGCAAGTGGGCTCTATTTACTAATTATTCGTTTTGTGAAACTAATTGTTTGCTTCGTTTTTCAGTGTCAGAGTACAGAGGGCTAAACACAAATGCACACCGCACTTTTCAGATTTTTATTTGTAAAAAGAAACCCATCTCTCATTTTACTCTTATCACACCATTACGCACTGTGGTTGTGTTGGTCTAATAAGTAACATCCCAACAAAGTACTGTGAAATTTGTGGTCATGATGTGAAAAAGGGTTAAAAAGGGAAAGAGTATGGGCTCCATACTGTAGCGTGTGGACCCTGAATTACATCATGGTGCCCTCATCTGTGTGTTTTGGCAGGGGGACCGTTTTCTAACAGCCAGGTTACATAACATTTGGCTTTCCATTACTCTTTGCATGACATCAGTGAATTACTAAAGTTAAATATGTCCTGGGTCTAAATGGCTGCAGTGCTGGATGCAATAGGGAACTGAAGAGGCAGAGATGTTGTTTAGTGCTGTTTGTTATGGAGTGCTGTGAACACCATCATAAATCCTTCCCAAGACTATATTTTAAATAGAAGACTGGAAATGCTGCATGTACATTGGAAAACATGCTGTAACCATATAAGTTATTGCATGCAGGAGTATATTTAGCCTGCTTTTAATCAATAATCTTAAAATAACCTGGTTGCTTGAGTTAGTTTTATTCTAAGTGAGGTGACCTCTTCAACTTTACAATCGCAGAAACATTGGCTGGTGAAAACACTAATCACTCTGTCTAGGAAAAAACAGTAGCTTTCAGCTTGGAGTCGATGGGTGTGGTCCAGCCCCTCTTCTCCTTCTGCCGGTGAATTCTTGGCCGTTGTGCTTGCACTTTTGTTTTATTATCCGACACTGCATCCTGTTTTGGTCATTACTATAGAGACAGCAAGAAACAATAGAAACCCTCTGAGCTGTTTTTCAGATGATGTTTCACCCAGGCTGCCTGCTAATAATTACAAAGACCCTAAAGGTGATAACATTTTACATAGTACCACATCTGACTGCTCAAGATGCCGCCAATTGTGGCAACACTTAATCTTACCCTCCAAATTAGGAATATGTTTCCAGAACTTCTCTATAAACACTGAAGGTGGAAGATATTTTCAACAAAAGACAAAATGAAATTTAAAAATAAAATGCACGACTCGTTTGAAGCAAAAACGTGAAAATGAAACAATTTTCCAACAGCGATGAGGTTGATATGCAAAATCACAATACTATTTCACACACCACAATCATTATTTCCTTTGGGTTGTACAGCACTGTCTTGTGTTTATCTGTGAACCATGGAACTTATTTTTTTCATTTTTAATTTACCCCTTGAATTGTTTGAAAGCAAGCATTTCAAAAGTATTCATACCTTTTGAACTTTTTGTCAAATTACAACCTTATATTCAATGTACTCTTATCAGGATTTTATGAGAAACACAACGTGAAGTAGAAGGAAGATGATACATTACAGGTTTTCAAACTTTTTTACCAATAAAAAGTTAAGATATGTGGCATGCATTTCTAACCCCATTACTCTGACACTTCTATATTAAAGCCAATAAAAAGAGAACAGTAATTAGTGTCTACCTGTGTGTAAGTTAGTCACCATCCTTATTATAAAACACAGTGGAGGCAGTGTAGTACTGTGGGGATGTTTTTTCTCTACCTGAGACCGTGATCACTTAAATGTTTTGCACAGCGCTTTATTTCCTTTTTCATAGATAGTTGTCTATTATTACACACGTTTACAAGAGTGTTTTGAATCCAAAGTGAAAGACAACATAAAGGCACATGATGCCAAGTCCACTTCCCTGAACATGTCTTTCTGTGTCTTAGCCCTCATGAAGATGGGATTTTAAGTTAAACAACTTTCTCCTAGGTTTCTTCAGATAGCTGCAAGTTATACTACAAGTCCAAGATTTCCTGATTGTGTTAGTCAAATGTGCAGTGACATCACATGGATGTAATATAAGGCTCCCATTGCTTGTGCCATTCAAGGGAGGACTGATCATCACTAAACAACCAACAAAGAACACTGTGTCAGTCCTGAGGGAGAGCGATCAACTTTGCCCAGGAATCCTAACCGGTAAGTGTCAGCTGCAGCATATAATAGGTGATCGATGTCATGTTCACCATATAGCAAGAGCGCTGTGTTGTCTTTATCATAACCTGAACCATATTTTTGTGGATGTTCTTTTATCACACCCGATTGAGCAAATAAAGCGATGTTGTTTACAGATGCTAAAACTTCGGTCTGTAAGAGGTTGTTGGTTCCCTGGTGTTGAATTCCTGTATGTCTGAGTATGTTGCAGCAGCAGCAGAGCACATGGTGATCAAATGATCCCTTCAAGGAGCTTGAGACGAAATAATGAACCAGTTGTTAGAGAGGAACAATTTGCTTAAGGGAAGGAGTTTCCAACAAGTTGTAGAGTAGCTGGAGAACAACCAATAAAAGTTAATTCTTCTGCTTACTGACAGCAACTTTAACCCAAACTGAAGGAAAACAATACCATGTCTTCTATGTTTTACTGCTATTCTGCTTTATTCTGTCTTTTGGGTGTTGTTCCATGCATCTGGTTGTTAAATGGGGCTGTCAGATGAGAAGACAGCAGTCAGTCATATGTTTTCACACAAGCAGGGCATGAGGACACAGGCAGGAAGCACACTCATGCTCCAGAATGATCATTGTTTATTGTGCTGTGCCATTTTTCCTGCTTACTGCTGCAATTTTGTGATTGCAAACTCATTTAGCAATTAGACAATGCCATGGAAAAGTTTGTGTCCTCTTTCCAGCTCTCTACTCTGCTCAAGGTTCTTCATCATGAGCAGGAATAAAAAATACCCAGATGTCTGAGTGGGATGCTTAGTGCTAATGTATTGACTTCAGTCAATATGCATTGATGTAAAACAGTGACTGTTCCCTAAATGACATGTTGGCAAATCAGTCATGATTTATGACAGTAAGACATGAGAATAGTGGTAGTCCTTGCATGAATGGCTCTCTGCTGTTGAACTCCCTTGTGCACCATCCCCATGTTGAATCCGATCATGTGAAATGCAGTTTATTTTCCTTTTAAAAAAAAAAAAAGCACTGAAATGGGAACTTACAATTACATATTTAAAGAATAAGAAACTGGGAGTCAGACTACATTGCTGTACAATGCAGAGTACAGCAATATTTTATGTACACAACACAGGGGACGCCTACTCTCTATTGACCAGACATACGAATACACGACAGAAAACTGGTTTAGAAAATCTAGTTTGCTGTTTGAGCCATATCACGCAAATCAAAAATTACCACTGCATGTGAGAAACACTATTTAAGATTTATTAAAAATATTTCTGAAAGACTGTTACAAATTCAAGGAGGATATTAATCGGTTTAAATGTTGTCACTGAAAAATTGTAAGGAACTGGAGTCAGATGAAACAGTAATAATTAAGAGTTGACAAACCATCTCCTTGAAAACTTCTCTTGGGTTAATGACTTGTTTAATGCATGAACTATACTATCCTATTAAGACTTAAACCTGCAGTATGTAACTTTGATAAAAAATATATTTTTTACACATTTCTTGAAACTGTTGCTATGTCATGACAGCATGGTATGAGACAGATAACCTGTGAAAAAATTGTCCTCCACTGCCTTATCCCAGTGCTAACAGTGCTAACTAGAAACAACCAATCAGAGTTAGAAGGAGCGTCTTAGTGCTGTCTATCTTGATCATGTACGCACTTCTCAAACCCTCCGTCTGCCTCTCTGTTAAACAGCTTCTCCCTTTCAGCACAGACTGTTGTGAATGCTAAGGTTAGTTATCACAGCCTCCTATTCTTTTCTGGAATGGCGAGTTGTTTCTCTGCCATCAGCACATTTAGCAGTGTGTTCATGAGGATGATTGACAGCACCAAGACACTCTTCCAGGTTCAGATTGGTTGTTTTTGACTGGGAGAGGTGCATTTCTTCAGATGGCAATAGCAGCACATAGGAGGTGGAGGAGATTGATCTTTTCACAGATCATTCTGTTACATGAGTTATGGTATTTTAGTACATTTTAAAACAAGATCTTTTTGTTGCAAGGTAGCAGTGTCTTGTGTTGTTCTTTAGCACCCAAAAACAAGCAAAATGTAGGCAGAGTTATGATCAAAAGTGAAAAAAGGGAACAGATGTAAAAAAAAAAAAAAAAAAGAAAACATAGGTAATGGAGTCCAATGCACAAGGGAGGACAGATAACCAGAATAAAGCAGAAGTAAGATCTGCAGAGATAATCAAAAACTAAGAGTTAAATTTCTTGACCAAAATGACAAACCAAATCACAGAATTAGCACAAAGACAAAGTCCCAAGGAAAACAAAACTTACATCTGCCATATGGGTCAGAAAACAGACAACCTTCTCTAACCTCAAAAATTGGATTTAATTTTAGACTCAGTTCTGGATTAAAAACCAGCAGAATTCTGTCCTAACAGTTCAAACCCAACATTTTGGTTAAACAAAATGTTGAACCTAACATTTTGAGGACACATTTGTCAAATAAAAACAGCTTGAGTAAAACAGAGTAAGCAAGTAGTATTTCAGGGCTTAGGTTCAAAGTGCTTCCAGACATTTAGCATGTGAGAGTATAACTCACTGCTAAGGTCTAAGGGTAACTTTATTGTCCTTCTTTGCAGATCAACATGGGACAGAACCAGGAGAAAATTGAAGGAGGAGAACAGGATATTGATGAGAACCTGGAAGAAACTAAGATACCTCAAGAATTTGGTTTGAATACTCATTCAGGTGAGATCACAGAGGAAGAAAGTTCATGCGACGACGAGGATGGGAAAAAGTCAGATGAGCCAGACTGTTATCATCTGAATGAGAGGCCCAGCTATGAACCGACAATAACTTCCATTGAGAGGCACGAGTGTGAGAGTCAGTACACTGTAAGGGAGGTGAGACAGGGAGGGGCTGCAGAAAAGGAGGGCGGAGGTGAACAAGGAGGAGGAGGCTGTACTGCTCCTCTGTCTCCACATGAGACTGAAAAGAACCCAGACAGTACCTCAGGATCAGACAGGCTTAAAACAACACACAGATTATCTAAAATTAACAAAAGCAAGAGGAAAACTGCAGATCACCTTCAAGCATCTGCAAAGATCAGGATGGAGCAACAGGCGGAGGAAACTTCCACACAAAAAGATGACAAATCAGAGGATGCAAGCTCTTTTGGACACTCTGAGCAAGACTCTATGATGCTGAAGAACTGCACCTATGGAGCTCATACAGGAAGTGAGTCACTACTTGTTGTGGACCTGAATGAAATTATTAGAGCTGAAGCTGGAAATGAGGAAATTAAGCTCTGCACAGGAACAGTCGGCGATTTAACTGAGAGGAAGGAACCGCCTCCAGCTCAGCCCCCACATCCTTTGGAAAACACTCTCCAGAAAGAGTCTTTATTGTACATGAGCGATACCATTCAAAGGGTAACCCCAAAGGAGAAAAGAGACGTCAATGAAAAAGAAGTAACACTAAAATATGTTTTGGGTGACTGCTCCTTAGCTAGGCCAAAGGTGACTAATGTGTGTGACCAGGAGACAGAGATGCAGCCTTCACTCCCTGACACAGCTGAAACTAATGATGCAATAACATCAGAGTCAGCACCAACTGCAGCCTTGGATACTGAGCCAAGCTCTATTCTAGAGAAGCTCCTGAAAAGAAACAAAGCAGAGGCAACTCCATCTCTGGATAAAATAAAAGAGGTTTATACGGACACAACAGAAGATCCTGTTGATGAGGAGAAGATCCTTAATACCACGTCGTCAGCAGCAGCATTAAGCAACTGGAACAATCACCCTGAAGGTGACACAAAAATGACTCAAAGCAAACAACCTGAACCAAATCCTGCATTAAAAGATTCCCACGATGAGAAGATAGATGTGAAACAGACCGTGGCGGCTCAAAATACAACCTCAGATTCAGTTTGTTTTCAGCCTGCAGCCAGCGGTGATGCTACGTGTGATAGCTCACTAACTGAATCACATTACCCAGGAGCTAAGAACATCGATTCAACAGATGATTCAGTGAAGGCAGATGCTGAGATAAGGTCAAACACAGGCCCCTCTGAGAGCATGTCTTCAAACAGCCCGCAATCAGCTGTTTTACACGAGACAACATCATGTGAGCAGAGTGGTGTGATCGTTGAGAAATCCAAACCTTCCTCGGCTGAGTCAACAGAGAACGGTGGGGAAATTAACTCCTCTAAGAAACTTAATGAGGAGAAGACTGATGCCAATGGAGAACCTTCAGCAGTTAAGAGTGAAACCAAAACCAAAACATCTGGCTCTGACGGAGCAGATACTCTGTTAGAAGACAGGCAGGTGGCAAAAGAGTGTCCTGAAGATGTGGCTGCACCACCTGCTGATGCTGGTGCACCTTCGGTTGATGGGTTGGTTATCACACAAGAAATCAGCCAGGTCCCAGCCAGCACACAACCGGATCGCAACTCAGAAAATGTTCTAGCAGAGGGAACTAAGAGAGATGGTGTCTCAATGAGAGACAAGTCCCAGAGCCCACAAAGGCCCCGGCCTGTTTCTGACCTCATAAAGGAGACGATTCAGCTGCATGAGAAGTTGCAGCACCATGACCGACCCAAACCAGCAGAAGTTAAGTCTGCTGAGGAGCTGGCCCAATCCGTGAAGGTGGCGCAGATGAAAGCAGCTTTTGATTCACCCCAAAAATCCCCAGACAAGGCAGTCGAGAGGAAGCCATCAGTGAGGAGAGGTAAGAGAATCCACATTATGGTGACCACCATGCAGTGAAGGGGAAAAGTATTTTCCCCTTAACAGGTGTGTCTTGTTTTTATTTTTGTTGTTGTTGTTACATTTAGATGCTTAAGTTCATCACACTTTAATATCACACAAAGTTAGCCAGGGTACATATAGATAACAATTTTCAAAGTATAATTTTATCTATTAAAAGAAATGAATTATATTTAAACTATTTTTCCCTGTTTATAAAAGTAGTTGCTCCCTAAACCTTTGGTTGCTCAACTCATGGCAGAAAGAACTGCCAACAGTTATTTCCAATGAAGGAACTTTTTAGCAAAAATAAAAAATAAAAAAATCACCTCTTTTAGTTGCCAAAAGATGGATTTAGGCAAAAAAACAAACAAACAAAAAAAACAACAACTTTGAAGAGATAGCTCCACTCTTCTTTCCAAAATGGTGTTATTTCAGCCATCTTCAAAGGTTTTTAGGCAACAACGGCCTGTTTAAGGTAATTCCACAGTGTTGTAATTATATTTTGGACCAAACTTTGACTAGGCCACTCCAAAATCTTTGTTTATTTGGAGCCTGTCTGAAGTGGATTTGCAAGTGTGTTTTGGACCATGTTCTTGTGGAATAACCCAAATGGGCTTGAGCTTGTGGCCCCAATTGAAAGTCTGGCATTCTTCTTCAGGATTTTCTGAAGCAGAATTAATTATTTCATGGCTGCCTTCATATTGTCCAGGTCCTGAATCAGCAAAGAAACTCCAGACTACAAAAATCTATTTTTACTGTCAATGTTATGCTCATTTTCTATAATATAATGTAAGCTCTACATCAGATGTAACAGGTCGCACACCTTCCATAAAACTTCAGAATCAAAAATATGTTTCTTAGCAATTGTGAGAGAATCAGTCAGCAGTGTTGTTGGTCTTGTAACTCTGACTTTGTTGGATCATGAACACTAACTTTCACTGAGCCATGTGAAGTCTACAGAGTTGTTCTGAATGTTTTGTAGCCTCCTGGATGAATAATTAATGCGGTCTTGGAGTAATTCTGGCAACCTGGACACTCCTGAGAAGGTACACCCCATTTCATGTTTGCTACATGAAATGGGGTGGATGGTGTCTCTTTTTATGGTTCACTGAAGTCCCAAGCTTTAGAAATGGCTTTATGGTAATTTCCAGACTAATCATTTTTTATTTTATTTTATTTTTTTCCCATCTGCTTTGGAATATCTTCATATCAGAGCATGAGGAGTCATGTTTTGACACATTGTAGCTTTATTCCTGTTGTCAGACTGGTATTTCAGGGCAGGGGTGTCCAACTCTAGTCGGTCAAAGACTCTGGCTTGAACTGGACTTGGGCAACCCTTATTTAAGGTATTTCTTCATTCTACATTCAGTATAATCAGCCCTGGATGTGTCTTCTGAAATCAAACTCTGGTTTATTTTTCATCAAGCTGGTCTGATTTGATTTTTTTGTTATTATTTAATAAATGTAATCATTATTTAAAAACTGATATTGGGATTTGCCCAGATTATTTTTTTGTCTAACTATTATTATTATTATTATTATTATTATTATTATTATTATTATTATTATTATTAACTGTAACAAAAGCAAAACTGCAAAAAAAATAAAAAAATAAATAAATCCAAGGGTCAAATATTTTTCACAGTGCTTTTCTAAATATGATGATCTCAAATTCTGAGTTTTAAACTCTTCAAGTAAGTAATTTCCCTGAGCTATCCATTGGATTTAGGATTTTCATTTACTCCTCCCTCTTCATATGATCACACTGATCACATTGATACCAGGAAAAGTACCTACATTAAAAAGTCCAGGATAACAAATAGATTATCTTAATAGCAGGACAAAAGGTCTGCTTTCTCTGTTTATGGAATGTAAATGGCTTGGTTCCCAGGCTGACCTCAATCACATACATCACCTTCCCAGCTAAAATGAAGGAAGTTAAAGAAAACAGATGTTGGATCTGCTTTAAGGAGTCCGCTTCACTCTGAATTAGCAGAATGACGCCATCTTGTGGGGCAATTTTGCCCTCAATAGAAAAGAGTTCCTTCAAGAGTTTTAAACTTTTTATTATTCCAGGTGATTTGTTAAATAAATAATAACATATGTGCTGTTGCTTTGCTTTTTTATTACTAGAAACAAGCCTTGACCAAAATATTAATTTATTTACTTATTTATCTCTGTTGGAACTCCATTACTTTTTACAAAAAGTAATAAAGTCAATAGTATGACATTATATATGATTATTATACTTAGAGGATTTATATTTAAGCATGGAGAAAATATAATAATTCAAAATTACAAGGAAACCACAATGTGGATCCCATGGCACAGTGCATGGAAATACTGTTTGTCAATAATATGCATTTGTCAATGAGAGAACTAATTTAATTGAACAGATAGTTTGTTTGTTTTTTTTCCAGCCCAGTTGTTTGCTCTGCATATTGCATATCAACACACAGATATCATCTTCTGCCTGCATCCCCTTAATTTGCCAGTTTTATTGCTACAAATTCTCACATACCGCTCAGACATGTTTCTCTTACTGGGCAGAATTCGAGTAAACACTTTTTAAGGTATAATTTGTTTAAAAACATGTAAATAAAGAAGAAAAAACTAAAGTAGTCCCAACCATGGTCATTTGTGACGTCATCAGAGACGCGCTTGGGAGGTTTGCTTTTGGTTAAGTTTTTATTGTGAACAAAATAGCAGAACAACGAAAAGCTAACCATGACAGGCTGTTCTACGTGACAAACTACACCTAAATTGAGTTTTGTACATTTTACACTAGACGATCAGTTTATATCTTAGTGTCTATCATGCATGTACGCTATTTATACATTCATAGTAATTAAATATCGAAGGATCTAGAAGCGATATTAAGAGACGTTTGGGAGCCAAAAAGCTCGGCTCTTGTAAAACCGATCAAAATGTTCCGGCTCCCGGAAAAGAGCCGCAATTTCCATCACGACAGAAAAAAAAAAAAAAAGAGAGAGAGCGTGAACTCCGATCCCTACAATACGTAATGTCACCGATTGGCTGATGAAGCTGTCTGTCAAAAAAATTGGGAACAACATGACTCCTTATAAGGAGTTATGGGGCGGGGCTTATGAAGTTAGGGGGCTGGGCTTATGACAGAGAGGCGAAAGAGAACAGAACTGTCTGTTGTGTCAGCAGCGGCTCCGGTAGAGGGAGGAATAAAGTGGATTCGCGTTTGGCTGTGTTCTATCATTTACCATTCAGGAATACCTTTATTTCCCCTCTAGGAAGGTGGGTAATATATTGCTTTGTTTTAGTGTTTTTGTATGTGTATTTTTATCTTGCATTGGTACTAGCGCTCTTCTTTTCCTCCATCTAACCACAGCAGTCCAGACAGGAAAGTGCATGCGCTAGCTAAAATGAATCAGGATAGTCGGTTTAATGGGAATTGTTTCTTAGCTAGCGGCGGCCTTTAGAACAGCTATCAACCGACATCTTTGAGAAGTTCCCAATCAAAAGGCAAATTACTTACATGTCTAGGTGCAATGTTTGTGCTCCTTTTGACAACTCCTGAAGGAGAAATGTGCTGCTGTTCGTTATTGAGCGGGGTGGGGTAGGCTAACCGTAGTGCGGCAGCAAAACTTATCTCCGGAGCGATATATCCACACACAGACCGAGGTGCAGTCAGTACAACCGCGCCCTGGCCCCTGGCTTTCTCTCCTGACTGAACAATAGCTTCTCCATGCAGAAATATGCAGTGGTTAACTCTCGTATTTTCCGCAGACCGTTAGAATGAAATCAGAAGTCCTCAGTAAAATGTCTCCGTCGAGATGCGTACTTCGGACTTGACCCATTAACACCGTGGTTTATAGAGGAGAGGAGAGAAGAGGGAGACTTCACGGCTGCTTTCCCAGTTGGATACAAACACTACATCCTCCACCGGCTCTCCTTCTTTTAGTTATCACACGTGGAGAATTGTTAGTGTTAAATCCTTTGGGGTCTGTCTGTCTTAATCTCGCTCACTGAGGACAGACAAGGGAAATATCTTGAGTTTGCGTTTCTGGTTATTCTTGGGGGAGTTCAGTTAGCTGTAGTCTTCTGAAACAGGCCCAATCACAAGTGATCAATATTTGATTTTAAGTATCCTCATGTGATCAAATCAAGCTAAGATGATTGTGTAGCTTTTACATTTTATGCTAAGGCACTTAATCTCTGTCATTAAATTGTTCACGTTTTTATGCTCATTCTTGACCAGTTGAATTTTTTTATATTCTTTGTTTTGTTTCAGATGTACAATTAGAATAAGTTGCTGACACAACATAATTATCCCCTGGAATCAATAAAGTATTCTGATTCTCCAAAAATTTATGGTGGGAAATTAATTCACCTGTAAGGTGTTGAATGAATGAATGAATGAATGAATGAATGAATGATTGGCCTAGCAGTCATAGATTCTTTAGTGAAGTATGTCATAGTCTTTATTTTTTTTTTTGCATGTTTCTTGTCCACAAGTGTAGGATAATTTAGTCTGTAACAATTGGTTGAACTGCCAGAAAGATGTACATTTGCCTTCTTAGCTGAAATGGGTTACTACTCTCTCCAGTATTAATCTAACCCTTCTTGAACGTTGCTGTGAGTTTCAACGGAGGTGAAGGCTGACCGAGAGGGCACCCGGGGGTCAACAGTAGTACAGCTGTGTTTGGATTTGTTAGCTGTCTCAGACATGGCCGTCTCTGCTGGTTGCGGTGCGGCACGAAGCCTTTAGAAGTGCACAACCTGTCTTCCTATGGCTTTGTGGACTGAGGAAGTGGGTCAGGAAGCGAAGGCAACCGAGCAGAAGATGTAATGGAGGGCTTGGTCCTGTGTCCACAGGGCTTGGTCCTGTGGACTACAGCATGATGCCAGGGCTGTGGTTAACTTTTGAACGCATTTAAGAACTGACATGATACTGACGTGTGTAAAAAATGCTGAGTGTGTAAAAAATTGCATAACAAGGCACTTTATTAAAACAACAAAACCTCTGTCTGCTAGAACATGTTCTTTGGAAAGAACTGACTTGTCTCGTCTTAGATTACATTCTTCAAACATGTATGACATACCTCAGGTGGTGTCCAGTCTTGTCTGATTTTATCTCAGCTATGTGTTCAAGAAGAACATTAAATGGAGGAAATATTATTCAAAATGTAATGTTAATGTTGCATGCTGTGTTTTTTTTAATCAATATGAGAAATTTCTTTTTTTTTTTTTATAAGCACAAATGGAAAGGAACAGCTTGTGAACAACAGACTCAGCTGCTGTTTCCTGTTAAAACCTTGTAGATTAGGCGGATCTTAATCTGCAAAATTTTTACACAGTTTGCAGAAGATGAAACTTTGTATCAAAATATTTGCACTACTAAAAAATACAGCTACAAAATACATCAGTGTGTCCAATAAATCTACTGCTTGGATTAAATATTTGGAATGTTGTATTATTTGGGCTGCAATGTTTTAAAACTTTGATTTTTAATAATATCCATGTGGATGGTCCATTACTGTCACCTCTGAAATGGATTTCAGTGACAAAGATCCTAAAGTTGCCAAAATTATGGTGATATCAGTAATTGTGTGAATTTGGGTTAGTAGCAATCAGTATCATCATTACATTTTTCAGCAATATTTTTCTAAATATTATGCAGCCTGTATGAAAACTAATCAGGAGAACATGGCTGCTTTTAAGTTAATTTCTTAATCTATTAGTTTATTTATTCCACTGTTGAACATGTTATTGGACTGGTTTTAGTTTCTTTCATTTATTTTTTTTAATGACCCTTCACTGACAGTTCTTACAGTGTGTGTTTTGTGTTTTAATGCTATCGTATTGTCCAGGAAGTCCTTGTAAATGAGATTTATAATTACAATGGGTCTTTCCTGACATAAATGTAGACAATTTTTTTGTCACTAAATGAACCGTAGATATTTACATGTTTGACACAATGTCTCTTTAGTGAAGCATAGAGGTTATTCTGCATTGTGAATGGCTGAATCATCTTTGGTTCTTGTCCTCTTTCAAGCCTCGCAGTTCAGGCAGGTGCAAAATCATTTCTTGCATTGTCTCCCACCAAAACCAGTGACATGTGTTGAAACAGAGTGCTGTTTTGTGCATAATTCATTGGGTAATGGGGGAAGTGGCTGATCAGGAAGAGGAGGCGACTGCTTTGTACTCAGGACTTTTTTTTTTTTTTTTTTTAGGATCTGTAAGCAGGCAGATGTTCTACTTACGTGGCTTTTCATACAGTTGCAACTTGATACATGTGCACACACTGTTACCGGCAAAAAACACAACCTTTTCCTGTTTTGATTGGTTTTGCATTACTATAAAGTGATCCTTGTAAACCCGGACTTAAGTAGGATAAGAAGATTTAGTTTTAAGTCTCTCAATGCAGAAAGTTGAAGTGAAAAAGGAGGGGGTTGAGCTTAAACCATAGTCTGTTTCACACTAAACTTCCAGACCTTATCTAGTCCATTTTTTTATGTCTGAACCGAAGGAGTCTGTTATTCCTGTTCAGGAAAGAGGAAGTTAAGAGCTGAAAATGTTGTACTTGTAAATATTAGATCAAGTTTCTGAAGAACTGGCAACCTGTTCACTGTATAACCCGGCTTTCCCCAGTGGAGCACAGATTGGAAAAAAAGGTGATGGATTAAGTATTGGAAATATTTCTGACTGGTTGTTGCCTGACTTGTCAGTATGATACTCTATCACAGTCATGTGTTGTTGAGCAGAGCTGGAAAAAGAAAAAGTTCCTTATCTGCGATTCAGTGGAATCTGACTGGAATCTGGTTTCCAAAGCGGCCTGTAGCCTCACTTACAGGAAGAGGATTTAGCTGCCAGTTATCTGTGGTCTTGGTAACAAAAAGGCAAAGAACAGACACAATGTGGAGCGCTCACAGAAGTGTGCGTTGTGACAGGGGAAGCTAAGTGTGGGTAAAATAGGTCTGTAAGCATTTTTAAGTAAGGACTCAAAAAAGATGAACGTAAAACACTAACACAGAACTTCCTGATTTCTGCTGCTGCTGCTGTTGTCAGCTGGATGCAACTCAGACTTGGGCAATTGTGACTTACACATTTCTTTGTATTTATTAGATCAGTTTAAACAATGTACATTATCTGGTTTAATTTGAATGTCTATTGAGCTTCCCTGTGCTTTGAGAGAAATTAGCTGTTTGTCAGCCATTGCATTCTAGTTTAAGAATACCATTTTAAATTGTTGATTTTTGTGAACTTTTTGCATTTTTAATTAAAGCATTGTCTTAAGTGTTCATATTAAAGCACTTAGCAATGTTTATAGAAGTTGCAAACAATTTCTCTTAATACATTGTGAGTGCAGCTTTGTAGAGTGCATGAATAAACAGCAATGACCTGGAAAATGTCATCAGTGAAGTTTGATTGTTTTTGTCTTATAAAGAAGACTAAACATTACTATAGCTAGGATTTTTAAAATGTGATTCTTCTGGATTTTTAGGCATTGTGTCCATAAGCCCTTCAGTTCAGCCCTTTTTATAAGTGGAGCTATGGAATAACATCTGAAATGCTTTTCTTGCAATAACTTTAAAAATGGCAGCAGTAATAATTTCAATGTAACAAAATATACTATAGTATATTAGTCATTTGCTATGCTTAGGTTTGTCTTAAAAACTACCATTATCAAATCAATGACATAAAAATAGATTGCAGAATATTTTTGCTTTAGTGTAACACAAGCCTAACAAGCTGTTGTTGGTTGGTTAAGTAGTCATGTTATTTTCTTTGGTAGACGTCCTCCTGCTGATTGCTTGACAAACATGCCACTCATAGCTTGGCAGCTGTAGTTTTAAAACAGGAATGGTGCTCTTTTAGATTCCACGCCTGTTTTTCATTATCAAAAATATTTTCAGACTGATGAGAATTTGTCTCAATTGTAACAGAGTTGAAAGTGTTGTACAGCTTTTCTGCATCCTGCTGACTAGCACTTGGCAGCAACAATTGGGGGAGGAGCTATACTGGATTACTTTATAGCTAAGACAAATTACTACTGGTTTTGCTGGCAAATGTATTTTAAAGACTTTTTAATAAGTTTGTTTTTAAGCAGCACAAATCATCAGCAAAGGTTGCAGCAAATATGTTCTGGCACTAAGCTTGCACTCTAGATCTGTACTTTAAGGTTTGATTAAACTGAAAGTGCTATGCTGGCTAAACAAAAGCAACATATTTGTTTTCTAGTTGTCTTGTTCTGTTTTGTAGCCAAACTTCCTCCTTTTATATTTAACTTTACTTAAAAAACAGGCATCAGTCTCTAAAGGAAGTGGGTGATGTGGAAGTCTCTTTTTGCAGTAATATCACATTTTCATTTTTTTTCAAAAGTATTGCCCTTTAGACCAGAGAACGTTTGAACAGATCTTAGTTTGTGTATCTTTTGTTTCTAATACAACTCGTAGATAACAATGTACTTGATGCTTATGCAAACGTAGTCTGCTTTTTCTTAATTTGATAGGTATTTAAATAACATCAATGCTCCTACTACATTAAAAAAAAAAGATTGTGATGATAAAATTGGAATTTAAAACCTCTATAACCCTGATGGACAGATTATGCCTTATCAATCAATTGCCTGTTTTAACAGATTATCCGCCCGTTTTAATTTATCGCTATAGAATATTGTTTCTTCACCACCTTTAGTAGGTACTGTGACTTTTGGATTATCAGGGCAGTGATTCTCAATTACTTTCCATCATGCTCTCCCCTCCTGCCTTTGGGATATGGTTTTTTTCAATCAAAACAGACAAAATTCTATAAATTGACACAGTTTAAATAATTTTTTCTTTACAGTCCATAAAAACTATCACTGAAGAGATTAGTTCAATGCTAATAAATCTAGACTTTCAAATCAGAGGCAGAAGTAAAGCTTTATTTTTTTACATTTGAATTTACTTCTGTTAGGAATTTAGCTGAACAAAGTTTTCAGTGTTGGAAACAAACAAATGCTAGACATCTGGTGCAGTGAGAAACTTCATGTCTCCACTTTAGGATCTTTAATACACATTCCTCTTCTCTCTTTACCAGGTAAACCCTGTTGAGATCTGGATCTCATTTTCAAGAAGTCTGCCCAGGTCCTTACTGAAAACACAGTAAAGACTACCACTGCTACAAAATCTTTTTAAAAATGTGTTGTTTTCTGGTTCTATCGGTGACCAGAGGTTCATTTTGGGAACACAAGGTCTCCTCAGGGATTCTTTGTACATATGCACGAAAGACCAAAATGTTTAGCTGTTTGTCTTCTGTAGGGTTTTCAAAAATTAGTCAAACATCAGAAATTGCAAGGAGAAAAACGTAGATTTGAGGTGAATATGCAGCTGCTTTTATGGCATAACTAGGTAATAGATTGAGATCCAGCTCTATAGGAATGGCCAAATGCAAATAATTTGATTATTAAGCTTTTAACTTTTCTAATATATTATTACATGGTCACATTTTTGCTTTACTATGTTGGTTCATCTATTGTCAACGCACAGTTATCAGCATAGTCAGAGGACTGTTGCCTGTGTCCTGTGGTCATTGGGGCAAGAGGCAAGGGACATCCCTGACAGGTCAGAAGTCATTCACAGGTCAACATGAAGACACTGGACCAGCAACCACATGCATACACACTTACTCATAAGATCAATTTAGAGACACCATTTAGCCTAACATGCATGTTTTTCAACTCTGGCAAGAAACCAGAGTATCCATATTTGCTCTGGAGGAGGGCTGCTAAAAGAAGGAAGCTAGAGCACGTTAGAGTCTGTATGGAAAGTTTTTCTTCAGATAAATGGACAGATCACCTCACTGTCTTGAATTTACTATTAAGCCAATTTTTGCCTTTTGCAGGTCATATTGTTGTTTAACTTTGTGTCTGTACCAAAAGTCTTTTAGCTCATTGACCTATGGTCTTTTGGTAGCTGTACCTATTTTTGTAATTCCTTTTCTTTTTGTTCTTTCGATCCTCTGGATCACACATCTGTGGAAGTTGTAAGCGGTGCATTGAATGATTTGCTGACGTCCTGTAAAACTCTACACCGCCACCCCCTTTGGAAACTGTAGGCCAGTTTTTCCTGTCTCACCAGCTCTGGTTTAGTTGAGCTGTACGTTTAACAGTTGCTTTTCAAAGGAACCTGAAAACCTTTCTTGCTTCATACAACGGGTGCAGAGAGAAATGAGTTCAAGAGGAAATGACAACAAGAAAAAAAAAGTTATCTATATTTAAAAATCCTTCCCAGTGAGACGTTTTCTCCTTTATCCCTGTCTCAAGCCTCCTGGGTACCGTGTCACACCAGCATTCACCATAATCTGATCTGAAGGCAGTTGTGCCGTCACATCTCATTTCTTTAATGCAGGCACCAGCATGTTGTCTCTTGTCAAAAATGTCCTCAGGTCAGTGTTATTTCCTTAGACCGTTTCACCTTCGTTGAGCAGAATGACGTCTGACTTCCTTGGAGCTGCCTTGTGTACGTCAGACATTCCTGACGATCAGGCTACACAGTCAACATGACAATCAGCAGATTTCATATTGGATACATGAGAGAAATGGTTTATAAATGATCAAAATGCATTTATGTTTACTTTTTCACTTGTTTTGATGCATTGCTGACCTGTGTGGTAGCTAATTGTGCAGTTTGGGTTAAAAGGTGCTACTAGCCTGAGTTTTATGTTGTATAAGTGGATATTGGTGTAAGCAAACAAGCCCCACCCCACACTATCGCTTGATTACAATCCCACATGACTTTTGTTTTATGGAAGTGTTTGGTCACTCCCCTCTTCTAGCAGAATCAACATGCTTCTTGTGTTGCAATTCTTGTTTTGTGTCAGAAAACAAGCCACAGCAGCTTAAGTCACATTCTTTATCTCTCCTCATTGCTGATTCTTTTCTTTTTGTCCACATGTATGCAGACAATGGGAAAACCACCTGCAAAACATGTCCCACATCCTGTGGGTCGTTTTGGTCGTGGTGACTCAGCCTGGAAATGCGTTTTGTGGGGCGCATCAAAGTAAATTTTCAAAATAAGACGTGAGGAGCTTTTGAAAGTAATTTATGGAAGTTGTCTCTGTAGGTTGTAGGTGAAGTCTGACCTGTTTTTTTTCCCTTCTTTTTTTCTTTTTAATTCGATGTCGGCCAGCTTTCCATTATCTTTGGAAGTGGTGTGTTATTGTAGAGAGAGCTGTGGGACGTGATCCTCTGAATGAGCATGTTTTCCAGAGCTCTTGTCTGCCAGCAGATTTTTGTCTTGGTGAGGATTTTCCCTGAAACAACCGCAAAGTCTGTTTTTGTTTGGGTTGGGTATGGCATATCTGGAAGTGGACCTTTCTGTCCTGTTCCACTAATAAATGTTCTTGTTTAATATTTGACCTACTGGAAGATGGGACCCTAAAATAACTCGGAAACCTGTATAAAGGCTTTAAGATATTACACTTTTTTCCCCCATGAAATATATGTACAATTTGCATAACATTGGATTGCTTTCAGCTGTCAAAATATGTTTTAAAAAAACACACAGTAGCCTGACACATCTACATATATGTTACTTTCAAGTGAAAGATATAAATGTTTTCAGGTTGCAGTAAGGAGTTCACTGAAGTTTGAACGTCTTAAATATTTCACTCTCCTCACTACAACTTTGCTGAATTTGTTGCTTTTCTTTATATTCATTAATTTCAGCAAAGCGAGCCTTAATTTGCCAGATGTTGCATATAGCTTTTTTCTTTCTCCCCCTGCAGATATGAGACGAGTTGTACGACAGAGCAAATTCCGTCATATCTTTGGCCAGGCGGTGAAGTATGACCAATGCTACGATGACATTCGGGTCTCAAGGGTCACATGGGACAGCTCCTTCTGTGCAGTCAACCCCAAGTTTGTTGCCATAATTATTGAGGCCAGCGGCGGAGGAGCTTTTCTCGTTCTCCCTCTTCATAAGGTAAGTTTTCGATTATGTAGAGAGCCTTTGTATTTATTGTACATGCGGCATTGGAAGAAGATGGAAAGATCTAGATATACGTTTTTTTGCTTAAAGTCTGATTTCTGGCTCAACAGTAGACTATAAATCATACCTTTGTTCTGAGATTTTTTAAAGGGTTAAAACATTTTACATATCCAGCGTGTTTCTTGAAAGGCAGAGCTTGTTGAAAGCTAAAAAGGCTGAAACTGAGCAACTCTGTGCTCTAATCAGCCTTTAACTTGTGCTTTATTTTGCAGCCTGTACGTCTTAATTTGCCACAGAAAATATGGTTTTCTTTTTCCGACTTGAATTTTCAAACCCTCACTGATGAAGATGACTGTCAACTTCAAGTCTTCTTTCCTCTGAAGTGCCCTGGTAGGGCTTGTGCTGATCGATGACAGTTTTTTTTTTTTCCCAGTTCATCTTTCTCTTTAGCTTAAGGAAGTTTGATTATCCTGTTGGTGTTGCATACATATGATTACTTTATTGTCAAGTAAAATTGAACACATATTTGGATGAATGCAAAATTAACATAAAATATCTGACGACTGTGTTTTTATTTTAAAGGGATGCACTGGTTAGTTTCCGCTTTTTCTTTTTTAATAAAACAAATGGCCATTTGTAACAAGCACTACCTTGTTTCTGCTGAACCGTCCCGTCGGTGTATTCTGGGATTAATGTTTACCAGCAGGCTGCTTGACACGCCCTTATGTGTAAACCTGAAACTACTCCAAAGCTCTGAAGTTAACAGTGTCCTGATTCTTTTCGCCATATAAGGAATCACTCCTAAGATTTAAGACTTTTGCTGGGCAAGACTGCTTTTATAGAGTGTCTTGATGTAAACAAGGTAACGGAGTGTACTTGCTTTTTGTCTTTAAATGTGCTGTCATAATGGGATTAATTAATGTGTGGCAGAGGCTAAACCACATCTTAAGCCGGCCTGTGTCCCATTTAAAAGCAAAAAACCCAAACCCTTTGATATCATTATGGTTAATGGCGGTTAACTGTTTAGCCTCTTGTTTCTTTTCAGCAGAGGCAGACACTGGCCGGGTGGCAAGTTCTAACACTATGAGCGACATAAGCACTGCAATCTGTTGACAGATCTGCCCAAAGTCTGTAATTAGTGTACAGTGGTACTCTGCCATGTCATATGAGAAGGATCTTGCATGGGAACTGGATCCCCAGGGCTGTCATCGCACAGCTTACACCTCTCAGCACCTCATTCAATACAGGGCTTGTGCTGGAGGTGGGCTGTGAGCTCAGGACTTTCACCTTCCTACTGCCCTTCTTTCTGTGTCTATCTTTGTGTGAGCTGCCCTCTGCATGCCATGTAAATGCACAGCAGTGGTGCAGCCAGAGAACAAACTCTGCTTTCACGACCACATCTGCTGCTGAAGAAAACCCCTGGCAGTTACCTCAAATCAGACGGTGGGAAAACGGATACATTTTCAGACAGCCTTGCATTTAGGTTGATGGACTTGAACTTGAAAGATCAGTCCTTCAGCTGTAGCGTTTGACCTATTCATTGAGAAACTGGAGCTGAAAGGGAACACTACTGTATCTTTCAGAAGAACTTTTTATGTATCCTATGACTTAAGACAGTTTGCAGAGTACAGCAAATGAGCCAGGTTCACAATTTGGCTAGTGAAAATGTTTTACCAACTTGAATGCTTCTTTTTTTCCCTGGATGTAATGGAGATTCCGTTCTTTAATTTATTTTTTTATTTAGATCATTTCATTGTTTTTATCATTGTACAATTCTTAAATAGGTTTCTGAATTATAAAATGTTTGTTGAAAAAGGTAAAACTATGTAGCATCAGGAGGCTGTACAGTTCTCAGAAGTGGGACAAAACTGCTTCTGCTAACAGTAGAAAACAATGAATTACTTTTGCAAACCTGGACTCTGTGTTGGTTATGTTCCAATAAACCAAAAGTTCATTTCAGAAAACCAGAATTTCATAAAAATGTAAATTTAAGTAATTCATTTTAAATGGACTAACTGCACACTATCCTGCCAATACCAAGAATGTTATTCTACAAGTTTTGATACTGACATTTTTTTGCAGCTCATTTTTGTTGCAAAAGACATTCTATTTTATTACAATGGTCATGTTTTAACTTCCTTGATTAGGAAAAAACTAATAACTAAATGAAAATTCACCCTTATAAAAAAAGAACATGTAAAAGTCACTTCCTTGTTTGCAAAACGTATTTTTATACTAACAAAACTACACAGCAGCAACCCCGTACAATTTCTGTGTGTGTATGTGTATATTTTAAGTGATGAACTGCAGCAGCAGGGTAGTCTGTTATGTCTAATAAATTTTTTTTACCCCCACATCGGTGGATCGTGATGTGGATTCAATCAGCCTGTGGCTACGATTAGGTCCCTCCAGGAAGTTGCCATGTTGCGATCGCAACTATTAACGAAAATTCACTTTTCATTTGCCATCTCTTATGCAAATCTGACCAGTCACCTTAATGTTTTCTGTGTTTCCTTCTATTCTGACCAATCACTGCAACTCAGCTAAATTTTAACCAGGTAGATCATTTCTGATTTAATTTCCTGTTTCACAACGTCCGAGGCGTCTTTAAACGCACCGCGAGCATTCACAGGCTGAGTGACGCTGGTTATACCTGTGGATCTGATCAGCGAAGGGAGAGCTCCATGGTCTGTCATGTTCAGCAACTAGCCAGAGCCAAAAAGCAAAAAGACTTTGCCGTTTTCTTCCAAACAAACTGTGTAAGTTGAGTAATGCTGCTACATGCAGCAATGTTGGCTAAATCATTAATCCATTTTAGTTTATAATATTAAGCTGGTTAAGAAGAATACTAATGTTATCTATTGTATACCCCTTGCTTCTTAATGCCAGGAATAAACCCAATCCTCTTTAATTTCTGTACAGAAGTTATGCTCTCTGTTGCTTTCCACACATTTAACAGAAATGTTTGTCACAATAGAAAGATCAGTCAGGGAGGAGACATTAGACCAGAGACCAACAGCAGGACGATGATGCAGGGTCTTCTCAGGTAAGGAGGGATTATAATTGATGAGAAAAAGAGAAGGAATGAGGAGGTTATGTGCAACAATTTCAACTCTTTTTAATACCATATTATGGCAAAAATAAAGCTGTAACTAACTGTTTTAACTTTATGCTAGGACTCTCTTGTGAAAGACATCTTTGATCTCAAGGGTTTTATCCTGGTTAAATAAAGGTTTGAGTAAAAATCTGTAACTTTGCAACTTTTTGAAAAAGGTGCCACAAAATCAGTAATTTTAGGCTGCATCAATCACAAAAAAAACATTGCAGCATCCTGGAGGGACTGGTTAAGGGAGCCTGGGTTGCTTTAATAGTGGCCGTCAGCTTGAATGTCTTGTTGGATTTCCTGTATCTCATATTCCTCTTGATCCCCACAGAAACTGAGGCTTAAGTTAAGAGCGTTTGCTGGCCAAACAAGGACATCGATGGTATTAAACCAGACATGGGTACTTTTGGAAATGTGGACTGTCCAGCTGAAAAATTAAATCTGCATCTAAAAAGAATTTTGGTCCATTGAGCAACAGGGTAGTCATTTTACTCTTTAGCTCTAATAGAAACCTAAAGTGTTATCTCTGGTTCTGGAGTGGTTTAACATGGCTGCGATTGTCTCTTGGATGTGACTGCTGTTTGGTGGCCGTTGAAGCAGTGACTCCATTCGGCGTCTGTAGCTTGTGAGTGTTTCTGTGAATTGGCATAGCTTCACAATACTCTCATGGCTGTGGTTTTTCTTGTTGCTTGTGCTAACTTTCTCCTGTACTTTTTTTCTTCCATTTAACTTTCATTTTCTTTTGTTAAAGCACTCTGTGAAACCTAACTTTGTTGATCTTCTATGTTTTACCCTCTTTGTGGTAGGAGTTGATGATATGGACATGTCTAGAGTTTTCTTAATCATTGTGTAGGTCATTGTTAAATTATACATACATTTTTATTAAGTATTACTCTAGTTTCCGGTTCCCCTTAGCTACAAGCCATAATCAATGCTTAAATATGATATATATGATATATGAATTTTATTTGACAGACTCAAAGTCCAGATTTAAATAAAAAAGAAAAACAAAAAACAATAAGAGAATAAAAAGTACATAAAAAACTGACCACTAACCATTGAGGAGGCAATCATACCTCATTAAAATGTGTGTATTGAGACTTTGTAAATAATTATTTATTGAATGACGAGGACAACTCGTCATTCAATAACGACTAACCTAACAGTAGGTTAGTCTAACCTACTGAAAGTGTGATTTATTTGGGTTATGTTTTATTTTAGTACTGTCACTGCTGCAATCATCTCACCCTGTCCCATCTCTGATGCATCTGTTCTGTTAGCCCATCTGCTTGTGCTTTGTAGCTATACGTCTCTGTAGGCAGCCAGCTGCTCTGGGCCTTTGTCCTGCACTTACTCCCTCTGAAGCCTTTTGTCATTATTGCATTTTAGTATTGGGAGGAGGGGCTGGGGGTTTAGTTTGCTAGGAGAAGTATGATCATGCTCCTTCCCCCTTCACAATTAAGCCAGTCATTGTTATAGTGGCGTAACAATAGGAGTTTGAAGAAATGTCTTTCTACATTCCTATGTTCTCATATATCAGTTTCTTTTTTTATTAGAAATTTGAGAGTGTCATCAATAATTCAGAGGTACTTGCAGGTTTTTAAGCAAACTTGAAGCCTCATTTTGTGATGGGATATCTCTTTGTTTGACTCCCTAGGCTGTGGGTTAATGCAGCAGGTTCCCCCGACTCAGCACAGATATGATTATTGCTATTCATTCTGTCACAACAAGACTATATATGTATGTATACTCACATACATACACAGGGGGGATCAGATGTCCAGCTAAACAGATTTCTTTTTTCGTCCCTCCTGCTTTGAATCTCCACTTCTCATTCTTAGTTGAACACCAACTAATTTATTCCCTGATTTCCATATGAAGGAAGTTGTGGGAGTGATGGCAACTAGCAAGTATTTGGTGATTCCTTTCTGTATGTGCTTAATAGGAAAAGAGAAGTTATTCCAAATACTTTGATTTAAATCTGCGGAAAAAAAATTGACAGTGATTTATACATGCATTGGAACATTTTTAACATTGTTTTAGCTGAAACATTTATTTTCCATACTGTGTGCGTGCCCACTGTTATCCACTGTATGTGGAGTATATTTGATTTGGATTCAGTTCCTCAATGATCCATTCATCCTGTGCTCATTCTTAGTTTATAGTAATCCCAGGGTGTGTGCACAATGACACAATATTTGTCTTTTCACACCACCTTTAGTTCTAACCAAGCTTCATTCGGCCTCTGAGTGCATAAACCTTTTGGATATACATTATATCCCACATCTTTCACAATACTTTGGTCAGTTTGTGTTTAAAGACTTCTGTATTGCTCAGTTCCCTCTGCCTTTACCGCCCATTCCTGCTGACTGCAGATTTTACCATATATGGTCATTCACTGCTCCCTGCCTGACAGGCTTCCAAGACCATTTCCTCATGCTCTGCCATTGGCTGCTTCATGCCGTGTCGGTACAATTCTGAAATCTGGGATAGGCCAAAATGAGAGAAGCTCTCAAGATGATAGAATTGGGTTGAAGTCAGATGTCGTCTCTGTCAGAAAGACATTCATTGTGTTCATAGCCCTTATTTAAATAGTTGTTTTAATTTAGTCTGTCAGGACTTAAAAGTTTTACACATTTATTTGTTTTTAAGCAGCAAGCCCTGAATTTAATCTGCTTCATTTTTACTAAAAACAGGTGCAGACTCCAGTGTGTTTTCCCCCTCATCGTCTCCCTCCGTGTCTGACTAATTAAAAGCATGTTGTAAATGGCACAGCTTCAAAATACATCTGGAGTTGATATTACTGCTCCAATCTGGCTGTCTGTTTTTTTACAGATAAGATGCATTTTTATATACTCCAGATTATTTGTAGTAATCTGGACTAATTTTAGCTAAACTGTCTGCACATGGATGGGGCGAAAGCCCATGGATTTTGATAACATTTGCACAAAGGCATTTCCCTCTGTGGATGTACAATATCCTTTATGAGCTTTTTGATCAATAATACAGCAGAAACCCGATGACCCCTTGTGAAATTCACTGAAGATTTAACTTGCATGAACCGTCTGATCTCAGCACTTGGACCTTGAACAAACTGGCAACACAATTGGACATGGAAATTGTTATAGTCAAGTCCACAATTATTCATACTTGCAGATTTGGATTTAAAATTAAGTTGGTTCAACCAAAAAGTTTGTATCTGATACAAAGTGATGATAATAAAAGAATGTAAAATATGTAGAAATCTTGATAGTCAAATATCTTGTGCCTGTATATCCTTATTGTATGAAAAAAAACTTAAACATTGTAGCAGTCAAACTCGCCTCGTGTTTGCTGACCAGCTTTCAGCACGTTTGGACTTGTACTTTGATGCTTACCTTTTCTTGATGAACTCAAAGTATTTCATGCTGGAAGGCCTTCTTGCCAACACCCTAATCCGCAGGTCCTCTATCAGTCAGTTCTGACTCTTCATGGGCCAATTCAAATTTTTTATATTATATTCGGTAAATTAAGAGATTACTTTAAACCTAAATATGTGACATGTATAAATAATATTGAGCTTAACAGTTTGTGTATGTCTGAGTTAATCTCACATTCCAGAGTGAAAGACGTCTGGATATTCAGATGCAGTCTTCCACATAGCTACCTTTAGAAATGGACAGAGAAATCAGACGGCGGACACAATCTGGATATGTTCAGCTTGACTGAAGATCTGTTTCTTCTCACTATACACACTATACAGTAGAAACATTATGTATTCCAAAGAACAACACTCTTCAGTGTGAAAATTATTACTGAGTGATTCTGTTATGAAACATGCTAAATTTGGAAATGAAACGGTGAAAGGCCTCCATTCTCAAATTAATACACACAGTCTGATTAGTTAGTAAGGCTAATTGTACTAAGGACGGTTTTAAGATGTCATCTGAAAAAAAATGTCTTACTTTGACTGCTCTCACCTACAGTGTGTCGTCAACTCTTCAGATATTTTTTCTTTTTTAAGCACCATGTCTTTCATACCAAAACGATCACATCACACTTGGGTACTATTGTCATGAAGAACTTTTTTAATGTTTAATGTTATTCGTTCCCACTTGGAAGCTCATTTGAGTTTTCTCCCTTCCCACGCAGAATGACAGGATCTCCAGCTCAACCAAGACTAGCCCACACTAGACTGAGAATCATTGTATTGTTGAGACTGCCCCCGATTGGCAGCAACATGCTGTGGCATGTTCGTTTGCAGAGCAGGAGCATACTTAGTTTTCTCTCAACAGCATCTATCTGAAGAACTTCAATACTGAAAGTTATCTTTATTATTGGGGATGCACAGTGGCGCAGTTGGTAGTAATGTTGCCTTGCAGCAAGAAAGTCCTGGGTTTGATTTCCGGCACGGGGTCTTTCTGCGCAGAGTTTGCATGTTCTCCCTGTGCATGCGTGGGTTCTCTCCGGGTACTCCGGCTTTCTGCCACAGTCCAAAAACATGACTGTTAGGTTAATTGGTCTCTCTAGATTCTCCCTAGGTGTTTGTTTGTCCTGTGTCTCTGTGTTGCCCTGCGACAGACTGGTGACCTGTCCAGGGTGACCCCGCCTCTCGCCCGGAACGTTAGCTGGACATAGGCACCAGCACCCCTCCTGACCCCACTAGGGACAAAGGTATTAAAAATTGATGGATGGTTGGGTGTTTTATTATTTGTCCTTTGTTCTACACGTACTTCCAAATCAATAAAATTAGGTAAATTTCTCTGAATTTAATCAAGTTGTTCTTGTGGCACAATGGTGTATACACCGCCGTTTGTTTGGCAGTTTTATTATGTGTATTTATTGCATGGTATTGTTCCCCATCATAAAGATGGGCCAGATCATAAATTGTTAAAAAAAATTAAATCCAGGTGTAACATTGTTACCTTCACTGCTTCGGCTGTTTGCATTAAACATGCATTCGAAGCCTTGTAAAAGTGGAAATTTCCATGGAGCTCTGAGCAGCTCTGGACAGTATGCATCAAGACCCTTTAGTGGTGTGTGTGTGGGTGTGTGTGTGTGAGAGAGAGAGAGAATCACATGTTGAACTGCAAGAAAAGGAAGTGTGCAGCCCTCTTATTTGAATGAAAAGAATGTCCTCTCTTGCCTTGAGGGAATATTGTTCATGGGTTTTTTTCCCCCTGTGTGTGTTTCAGTGCTGTGCTTTGTATCCATCGCCTTGTGATTCACTCATTTTCTGCAACCATACGTGTTGCCATGCAACTGGTTGTTTTGAGGCCTCAGACATTCCTCTTGAAGGAAGTGTAGTTTAGTCATAAACATGTTAGATATTCAGCTGCTTGACTGCAGTGTGTGAGCGTGTAGCCCCTGCATCTTGTGTGGGTAGCTGCTTTATGGCTTTTAGGTGCAAGTGCATTTCACTTTTTGGATATTTTTACTTATGGATTACTTGGTGCCCCCCTTTATTTGAAAGTGACTCACTAACACAGTCTGGTAGTGCCGTGTTTAGCACTGCTCAGTGTTGGATAAGGTTACATTTCTTTTTAAGCATTTGCTACATTTCATTTTTAGGTTTTGAATAAAGTACAATGTGACTGGAAAGATTGTTATATAACCTCTGCTTATAACATAACTGTTTCCAATGAACCTGCCATAATCATAACATAGCAATGCAAAGATGAGAATAAAGCTACTTTTTAAAATCATATCAGACAAAACAACTAAATTTTAAAATGACTTACAAAGTTATGGGGAAATTCCTCCAAAAAGTAAAATGTATTAATTAAAACCTAAGTCACGACGACAATTTCAAAAGAAATAAGATCAGCTAAAAATGTGAATAAAGCTGTTTTATACTGCCAAGCAAATTTAGAACCAATTTTTTCACCCTTTGAAGAAACGACAGTAATAAAGTGCATCACCCTTTTGTCAGATTTGCGACCAAGCCGTACCATAACCATGAGCATTTGTCACAGAGATGACCTTAAATCTCTTGTCTATTCTGACTTAATGATAAAAGTTTTTCTTTAACTTCTTTTCTTTATCGATGCTCCTTTATCCAGAGTTGTTTGTCATTGCAAATATGTGGCATCTCTATTGATCCAACATCAGACAATAAAAACGCAAACTCTTTCTGGGCTGTTCATTTCTAATATTGTGCCTTGCTTCCTCAAAAAATTACACTTGCTATAAGGTGAAAATTGTATAAACCCTGAATTGTTTTAATTTCAGACTATTACCTTGACCTGCACTACATTTTCTGTTTAATTATAAATCTTAAAACAAATTAGTTTCCATTTTTAATTTGAAATTCCAGAACTCTGAATCGGCTGATCAGACCTCAAAAGTTACAGCAAATTGGTGTTTGCCACTAAAACCTGTTTGCTACAGCGTTGCATCAAAGAGTGAAGTTTTTGACATATCTTTGCTCTTATTAGTCACACACATTTTGGATTCTTTTGGCCAAGCCATGAAAGGTGAGGAAGGTTTTGCTGCTTGGTTCCGCTCCTCTTGAGAAGATCAATAGGTCTAATCTAATATCTGATTAAAGTTTTTTGTCCGACTTTTTCCCATTTCATTTCAGAATGTGCTGGATAATGTTAAACTAAAACGTTGAATTTTTGAGAGATGACCTGATTGTTCATGTGGTTTATGTGGTAGAAGTTAAATTCATTGTTAGTTTGGGTTCACATTCTGTTCCTAAAGTATTTGGCAATGTGAAGGATGAGTAAACGTGTGTACAGTACTAATTGTTGTTGAAATATTTTTACATGCCAGAACTGGTTAGACTGTGATGGTACTCCAAGTGATGTCGAACTAGACTGAACGTGATCCACCGTATCTTTATTTGGATAGTGTTTTGTATTTTCAATACTCCAGTATCTTAATCAGAAGATTTATTCTCATACTTGTTTATGTAGTTTCTGTCACTACACCTGGTATTCAGTCCATTTCCTTCCTGCTTTGCATCCTGTTCCAGTTGCCTTCAGGAAATGGAAAAACAGGAATACGTTGATATAAGCTGTTAAGTACATTAGAATCTAATATGTCCGGTATGCAGGGATTTAGTCTCGTCCTTTTGTTAAAAGTTTTATTTGTTGAAAGAGGAATTTCCAGTGGACTCTGCTACATGTAAGGCCACATTTTCCTCATAAACTACAAGTGTTATCTGACACTGAATGGTGGATCAGAAACTCCTGCCAATAGTGGCGTCAGATTTAGCTTTTTGCCAGCTCTAGGGCAGAGTAGGTTTCTGGGTGTGATAGGTTATGTTCATGATAAGGTTTTGAACATAAACCTTACCCTTCTTTATCATTTAATGCAAAGATCCTTTCATTTTCACATTAAATATGTTCATATCTTAAAAGTTTTGTTTGCTAACTGTAGACTCTGGTTTCCAAGCAGGATCATGTCTGCCAGATGTTTATAGTTTGCCACTATTTGTCAAGTCAAAAACCAAACGCTTCTGTCAAGGTTCCTAACTGTCTGATTTAGAAACGAGGTCATTTTGTTCCAAGGAGGGAAACCATTGCACCAACAGCACCAAGCTTTTGTTTAACTAAAGCAAAAAAAAAAAAGTATTCATAAGATAGATGGTATTTTAGAAGTGTGATTCTGTAAAGATTAGTTTCTCTGAGAGACTTGACCTTGCAGCTAAACAAAGGGAACCAGTTCCAAAGAGAATTTAAATCTCAAACATGTCAAAGCAATTCACATTTTCAAACCTTTGCTGTCGTCTCTGTGCATTTGATTATAATTTACATGGATACAGTGAAGACCATTTGATTTGGTGATGGTATTTGTCCAGGGATTAAGTTTTAGCTCTGCTTAAGAGCTGAAAATGTGTTCTGCTTAACATGCATTTTTTATTTATTTTTTGACATGAAAAAAGTATTGCAGTAGAGTATGGGCCAGTACAGTCTTCAGTCTAAAACTAGTTCTATTTAAATAATAGACAGATGCTAGACTGGTGGTAGTGTAAAGAGATCTGCTTTGTAAATGGCTCCACTCATCATTTAGCTCATGTCTCCAGGGAAAATCTGTTATCTAAAGTGAAGTCAACCAGAATTATCAACCAGAGGCAAGATATTGACAGTTCACAACCTCTCCACTAAACCTGACAAAAACATGGCAAGCGTACGAGACAAACACTTCAGTTCTGCTGTGTTTACAAATCCAGTTTACTGATGTTTTTTGATAGGAGGAAGTTAAAGCAGGTGGGAGGATGATGGTATTTATTCTCAAACTCTTAATTTTATGGTCCCCTGTTTTTGTTTTGTTTTTTTAAGTTATATTTTTTGGGGACTTTGGTTACGATGCCATTTTTTGACCACCATCATATTTTATTTTTGAGTCAGGCATCATTCAGACATGACTAGTATACAAACCTTGCTTCTTAAAAACTGAAGCTTTTCCTGGTGAAACAAGAAAGGGACAGCAAAGTTGTCCAGAGACCATTTATTACAGTGCATCTAACCAATCTGCTTTTTTTTTTTTTTTTTAAAGTACTTCAATAGGTGCTAAATTAGTCTCGGCTCTGCTGTTATATCCAGTCAAATAATCTTCTCCAGTTTCTAGTTTGGGCCGTTTTTGTTCATTACAGAATATGCAGTTTTTAAGTTTTAATAGCTGTCCTTCAGTCGTTCCTGCTTTTCTTCCTGGTACGATGGTGGAGTGGCTGCAGGCAGAGTGAGACTGTTTCTGCTATTAGACTGTTAAGCTTTAAATAGAGCCGCTGCTGCAGGGCTGCTCAGCAAGTGACATCATCTGGTCCTGTGGTGGTACTGGAAGTAAACGCAGACTAGGGTGTGTCTTAGACACCCAAGACATTAACCTGAAGGCTTGCTAAGGTAGCTTAGTATTTGGAGAGAACGTGTCAGAACCTGTTGTCTCTAATAAAGCTTTGTGTTTGTCAGATATTTCCATCCATTTGGTTTACGAGTTGCATAAGTAGATTATGTAAAGGCCACAGTTCATTGCTTGATTTAGGGTTTCTAGCTTAAATGTAAAACTAAGTCTTGGCATGACATCACCACTAATGACATTCTTTAATTACAATGGCTTAGATGTTGGAGCTGAATCTAATCTGAGTTTACTTCTGTGTAGCTCCAGAAACACTGGGGAGGTTTTTTTAAATGAAAAAGATTTACTGTACATGTTTCTTTTTAATTTATTTTTTTAAATTATTATTTTGGATCTTTATTGGATAACATTCAGAATATTTCCTTTTCCTTGCTCATGTCAGTCATCTAGTGTTTTTATGTTGGAAGAATCCAGCTTTCTATGTGAACGCTTCTTCCTGTAGCTGGGATTTAGGATTATGCTGCAATTGTCCTGTTTCAAAACACAGACCTGATTCAGACTAATCTTGTTATTCTGTTTGTCTTTACAGTCAGGACGCATTGACAAATCCTACCCAACAGTATGTGGTCACACAGGCCCTGTGTTGGACATCGACTGGTGCCCACACAACGACCAAGTCATTGCCAGCGGCTCTGAGGACTGCACTGTGATGGTAAGGCTTATCTTCCCTGTTCTACCTAAAATCACTCATCTTAATTGTGAGAAAACTATAATGCTCAAAGTTTGGTTAATGAGTGACTAGAGGTTGCATGTTTTTGTTTTGTTTTTTTTATTGGAAGAGGACTCGCTGTTGTAACGCTGAGATGGGTGCAGGCCTCACCCTCTGGATTAGATTAGACTGAAATCTGTGTTATAGGAATCAGAGGAGGGGAATGATTTAGCTGTTTATTGAGCTGAGGTCACTGACTTCTTTTGAGACGGTTGTTCCTTTTTCTTCCACATGTCCTTATTTGGGCTGTTAAATGCAGAGATTAGTTTTCACAGATGAAACATACCACTTTTTAAAGTTGAAGAAAAGTGCATAAAATTTGGGATCTTGTGATTATATTGAGGATAACTTTCTCTGTAGCATTGCATTTTTTCCCATGCCTTTTAAAATTAAAATACATTTTTGATGTGCCTTTTATTTTTTGTAATTCTAGGTCATTGTTCCATGGCATAACACTTTAATCTCTTGTTTCTGTGCAGTTGATTTCAATTTTTTTATTTATTTATTTATTTTTTTTATTGAGCATTTCATACATTAAGTTTCTGTTGCTTTCTTGTTGTAACAGAAAGCAACAAGCCAGCGTTGCTTTCTGGCTTACTTTTTAGGTCTTTTTAAAGACCTAAAAAGTCTTTTAGGTGACTTTATCCCATGTCTTGGTCAAAGCTGCCCCCTGCAGGTTCCTAATAATATTTAGGATATTTATGGCCAGTAATACTGTATTGAGTCAATTCCATGCAGGTTGCTTTCAGGAGCACAGTGAAGGATGAGATGCAACCTGTGCTGTAAATCTTCTAATTAACTTTACTCCATATTAAACCGAAAACAAAACAAAGGACAGCACATGTTGAGGTAGCTACAAACATCCAACTTTAACATGACCTTCAGATTAGTTCAAAGCAGGGTGTCAAGAGCTTTCTGGAATAGGAGTTTCTTGCAAATCAAAGTGTCGGGTTTAACTTTAACCTACGAAGAAATGTTGTAGGTATGTCAGATTTAACATCACTGCTAGACTCTGAAGCAGGATACACTTACTGCTGGTTTTCAATTTGGAACAAAAATACTTTATTAATGCCAAAAGAAAATAAAATTCAACAGTTCTTAGTTGTCTGCATTGTGCCAAGTTTGGATTTTAGAGGTGGTACTATGGTTTAGGTTGTATTTTTTTCAGAGATGCAGTTCAAGTCACAGGAGACTCTTAATACTACTGCACACAAAATCACATTGGATAACTTGCCTGCCTTTATGGGCACAAAGATTTGGTCCATAAGGACATTGTGTAAGTTTGATGTGGAGGAACTTTACTGGTCTTCACAGAACCCTGACCTCAACCCAGTTGTACAACTTTGTGATGGATTTAAGCAGAGACACTGTGCCAGGCCTTCTTGTCCAACATCAGTATCTGACCTCACAAATGCACCTCTGGAAGCTGTTATAGCTGCAAAGGCTGAGCTGACTCTATATTAAAGCCTTTGCATCAAGATTGGGATGTCATTAAAGATTGTGTATGTTTAAAGGCAAGAGTGTCATTAGCTTTGGTAATACAATATATCCTGGACTTTACACACACTGTAAAAATGTATTTTAATTCAAAACAGCTCTTGGTGGTTCTGGTTTTCTCCTGAACTTCATTCACATACTTGTCTGTTGTAGGTGTGGCAGATTCCCGAGAATGGCCTTGTGTCCTCCATGTCTGAACCAGTGGTGGTTCTGGAAGGCCACTCAAAGCGTGTGGGAATCATCACATGGCATCCAACAGCACGAAATGTCCTCCTTAGTGCCGGTAAGAACCCTGCATTTGTCTTCAACTTTTTAAGGCTAAAGTGGCTTTATAGTTTATATTAAACAATAATATCACAGCAGTTACCCTTTCTGGTTCAGTAACGGTGTATGTTGTCTGATTTATCGCTGCTCTCACCAGGTTGCGACAACCAGGTAATCATCTGGAATGTGGGCACAGGAGAGGCCATGATCTCCTTGGAGGACATGCATCCTGATGTCATTTACAATGTGACCTGGAACCGCAACGGTAGCCTTATCTGCACTTCCTGCAAGGACAAGTCAATCCGTGTCATCGATCCCCGCAAGGAGACCATTATTGCTGTAAGCCACTTCCAGATAAACTGTTCTGTTTGTTTTGCCCAAAGTCAGAGATAATCAGAAGTGGATTTTAGAAATATGTTAAAACTGTGTTGCTTTTAGTTATTGTGATATAGAATACAGAATTTTTATTGCACAATTATGCTAAAAGTAGGTGTTGTCTGATTGCTGCAATCATCAATAGCCCGATTGGAGACAACAAATAAATACATTTGGAAAAATGAAAACCATTTCACACCTTGGTTTTAGCTTTATATAATCAGCATATCATTTTCTGTAATTTTGGTTTTCAACTTCCTGACTGCATGTACATGCATTCAAAACTCAAAAAAGGTGATTTTTCATATTTTATTTCAAACACATTTAAATTCAGGTTTAGCTGCAGTCCTAAACTTGGTCTGGTTAAAACCACAGCCTATGAAAACTGCTGTTTTGGGAAAGGCACCAAAATTAGTAAATTATTTTTTAAAGAATCTGAATTAACTGTCAGTTGTTTTTTTGTTTTTTGTTTTTTTGACAAGTATAGGGTTGCAGATTTTGAAAGGGAGATATGAAGTTAGTCCAGATGCTGGTAAAGCAGCACAGTGTCAAAAACAAACCAAATTAGAAGCCATTTTTATTGTGCTTCATGACCTGTGGAACCTGCAGATGAGGAAACTACTTGAAATTTGATTCTGGAACAATTTTTAAAATGAGAAATATGTAGGAACACTTTTGTACACTAATATTTTCACTCTGATCATGTAGCATAGAGTCACACAAACTGGTGATAATGGTATTATCAATAAGCGCCTCTTTGTGCTTCACAGGAGAAGGAGAAGGCACATGAGGGTGCTCGACCCATGAGGGCCATTTTCCTCTCCGACGGCAACGTCCTCACCACCGGCTTCAGTCGAATGAGTGAGAGGCAGCTGGCTCTCTGGAATCCGGTGAGTTGTTTCATGAGCGCCGAGTTGTACCCTCCAGACCCCATACATGCAAAGTCCTTTTCTTATGTGTCCCTCAAGAATCAGAGGGATCCTAAACAGCTTTGTTTTGAAAGGCTCTGATTATATTTATTTATTTTTTTTCTGTTTCTGCAGGAAAACATGGAGGAGCCGATGACCGTCAACGAGATGGACACGAGCAATGGAGTGCTGCTGCCCTTCTATGATCCAGACACCAATGTTGTTTACCTCTGTGGAAAGGTGTGTTTCCTTTTCAGCCATCTGTTACTCGCATAACTGACATTATTAGATTAGTAGGAAAAGATTTTATTTTATTTTTTAAGCAGCAGGAATAAACAAACTGCTTTATTTCTCTGCAGGGTGACAGCAGCATTCGTTACTTTGAGATCACGGATGAGGCACCATACGTTCACTTCCTGAACACCTTTGTGAGCAAGGAGCCTCAGAGGGGCATGGGCTACATGCCCAAGAGAGGCCTTGATGTCAATAAGTGTGAAATTGCAAGGTAAGCAAAGATGGGAGGAAGGACATCCCTCGTGTTCTTTCCATAACCTGATTTAATGCTGTAACCACTAAATGACTTCACCACTAGGAGGCAGTAAAGTCATAATGATGCACATATTTCCAAATCATGGTGTTTGTTGTCATGTAGTGCACTGGACTGAGAATAAAGCAGTGTGTATTTGTGTTGTCAGGTTCTATAAACTGCATGAAAGGAAGTGTGAGCCTATTGTGATGACTGTACCAAGAAAGGTGAGTCCACAACCAAGTTAACTTAAAATCTTCTTACTCTGTTATCGTGTGTGGGTCTTGTTGTAGATATCATTTTTAATATCTTGTCCTTGCTTGCCAGTCGGACCTGTTCCAGGACGACTTGTACCCAGACACAGCGGGACCAGACCCTGCCCTGGAGGCGGAGGAGTGGTTCGAGGGCAAGAATGGAGACCCCATTCTCATATCCCTAAAGAACGGCTATGTCCCTGGCAAGAACCGAGAGTTCAAGGTCGTCAAAAAGAACATTTTGGACAGCAAGGTTAACAAGAACACGGAGAAGTCAAGCCCTGCCAACAAGTCTGCTACTTCAACTCCATCAATTGTGAGTTGCATGTCTTTTTTGTGTTTTCCAATGTGTAAGATTGTCACTTTAAAATGTCTGGTCTGTTGTGTAAAAGAGTGAAGAGTGTATTTATATATCCAGAACTGGCTGTTTTCTGTAGTATTTTTCTCTTTAAGATGTAATCTTTAGAAAAAAAAAATTACAGATAGGATAGCTAGAAATCAGCCTGAAAAAGCCAAATTGGTGCCCCTACAATGTCACTGTATTTATCGAAAACTGTAAAATTCTCATCAGTCTCTTGTTCTTTACAGAAATCTGAGGCAAAGATGGAGGAGATCTTGAAAGAAATCAAATCCCTCAAGGACCTGATCAGCAGTCAGGAGAAGCGAATCATCAAACTTGAAGAGCAGATGTCCAAAGTTGCCATTTAGGGGCCATTTATCCCCCCATCCCACTACAATTCAGGACGTTCCTTTAGCTGGGGACTTCAGGGTGAGCGGGAGCAGTAATCCTCTGTCTTTCTGACAGCGTTTGGTCTGAATCCTGCCAGCCAACGATCCCCAGCAACATTCCAGATGAACTTTTTCTTAGCAAGATCCCAACCCTCAGTTTAACACAGGTGGAATAAGAAGGATTTGGTAAATTTAGCAGAAAGTGCTTTTGCTTTTTGATGAAAAGAACATTCCTTTTATTCTGTTTCAGTCTTTTATTTCCCCTAGCTGATTAAAAAAGAGGTCTTAATTTGACTCATTTTAGACTGACCAAATCAACAACAGTTCCAGTTTCTGATATCTACATTTTTAAGTAGGTGCCAGTGTTTCGTGTTAGCGTGTCCCAAACGAAAATGTTGCCAAATTTAAATTGTGTTTACACCTCCTGAACAGTATTTCCTTTCTCTTTCTGTGAGACTGTTTTAGACTCCAACAGTGAAGTTTGGTGAAGTAGACTGTTTATATAAAGAGGAGAATTTAATCATTTTACTACTATGAAAACGGGTAAAGTAACTGTAACATGATTGAAATTTAGATACCGGTTAAAGAAAATGCATTCCAGTTTTCCAGTCAACATTAAACATTTAGATAATATCCCAAATGACAAATCCTTTGTCTTAGTTAAACCTGCACAAATCTATTCCTGCTTTCTTTTCCATTGGCCTCCATGCAGACATGCATACCCTTCCTTCCCACTACATTCACATGAACTCTGAAACTATTGTAGAAAATCACATTCCACTGATCTTATTGGACGTTCATGAAAGGACCAAGAAAAGTCCCTGCCTCCTCTCTCTGTAAACGGTCTGCTGTAGCAGCTCTGTGGCGCTGGTCACCTAGTTCATGCTTTATGTGCTGCACATGGAAAGAATAATAAGAGCTTTTTTTCTTTCATCTTTGCTACAAAAACTGATTTGTTTTTGTAGGACCTGCAACTTCCAATCTCAGTGTTTGTTGTAAATGGTCTTGCTAAACCCACATGTAGTTAGTTTATGTTTTCTGTATAATTAGAGAAGAAAAAACATCAACAACAAACTGATTTATTTCAGAGCATCTTATGATAAAGGTAGATATTATAGAAGAAGCTGTTCATGATGAAAATCACGGTCCTGGATGTCCTTGCTTTGTTTCCAGCTCAAAGCAAAATGAAGGTCCATTACCTGCCTATAATTTGGGAAAAATGAACAGTTTGGATACCACTTACCTTTGTTTTTTTTTTGTTTGTTTTTTTTTATTACTATTATTCTGTTTCTTGTTCCAGCTGTGCTTGTATCCCTCTTAGCACTTCCACTTTTAAATCCTGTGAGTTAATTCTGTCCTTAAATCAGTGCAGTTACTCCAAATACCAGAACCATTGGATTGTCCAACCAGAGTCGTTGCGGTCCAACAGAAGCTCTATTTTTCTGAGGTTTTAGATTTGTTTCCCAGTGGGAAGCTGAGACGGGTTAATGGTTCAGTCTGTTGCTTGCCTTCGTTAATTAACACTGTACTGACCTGAAAGTGCCATAGAGGAAACCCTGAAAGTGTGTGTTGGAGGTTGTGTAGTGAATGGACGAATTGAAAGGTGCCTGGATTTTAAAACCACTTTGAGGTGCTATACTTTGTACTGACACCCTGTTCCTAAAGTGCTGATGACACCACCGAGTCCTGCCAGTCATTCTGACATGTACACCAGGCAGCATCTTCGCTCTCCGTTTAATCTGAGCATTGAGCCACTGACATTCTGGCATTTTTCTTCTTGGTACGGGTATAAAAATCTTTTTAAATTGATTTGAAACCAAGAATTTTGCGGCTGTAGTACAGCCTTGGAAGTCAGCAGCCATCAGGATGCACTTTGAGCAGCGAGTCGTACATTAACAGTTATAGGAAATCTAATGAGGCTGCCGCTCCGTAGATTTTATTTTATAGCATGGTTGGTGCAAAAACTTTAGTATCTAACAGCAATCCAAAGGGATAATGTAGGTGGAAGTGGCGCTGAAAGATAGGTGTATGTTTGTAATTAAGGTTTAGAAAAATGAGTGAAAGCTGTGTAAATATGATCAGGAATCATTTAGTTTTTTGTGGTTGTGCTAAAGAGGGTGTTTGTATGGGTGATGGGTTTTAAATTTCTTCCCCCTCCTCTCCTGTTTTGTGTTCCTTGCACCTTGCCCCCATTCAACCATAAGAGAAAAGCAGAACCTCCATCGCATATGAAAAATGAGAAACTAGATCAGACAAAAACCAACCAGGATGAAAGCCTTGGTGAGGTCTGCTCAGCTTCTTTTCATTATCCTTGCTTCAAATATTGGACATTGATTATAAGAAAATTAATAAAGAATTTTTAAAATGAACTCACTGCTGATTTTGAATTATTTGTCCAAGTATTGAGTAGATTGGAGGGCTTGATAGGAAAAGGCCTGCATTGATTATAAATTGTAACAGTTTGGATCACCGCAGGACGTTTCTCATACTCCATATTGTCAAGCATTTACTTGTCTTCCTAAACAAATATGAAATGAGACCATTGTGATCTGATGAAACATGTTTTAGACAATTATGTATAACATTTTATGTCCATTAATTAGCTAGTGGTATATTAGACAGCAGTTATGATGCACAAAATATCATTGCAGATAATCTGTTGTGATGAAGAAGTTGCCTTCCATTTCTGGGATGAAAATGAACTCTGGATGCCAAATGGACACGTAAAACAAGAACCAGTAAATAAAGCATTGATCCGTCTCCTAGAGTAAAGAAAGAGTGAGTCATAAATAATTTGAGGGAGGATGGATGAGAGATATTCATCAGTCAGCTGTGAGGGTGCTGGAGTCATCTATCAATCTGGATTGACGGATGACTTTTTTTTTTTCTGGACTGGCCCATTTTGAAAACGTTGAAAAACAAATGGGAACTGATGAAAGTATTAGATTTAGAAAGTACAGCTGAATATGAATGAAGTTACAAAAAAGTATTTATTTAAAAGGCCGGTGAGGCTTTTGGCTCTGAACTGACTTGGCTTGCCCAGCTGTCGATGCCTTGCAAAAGTGCTTAATCTCCTTGTATGTTCTTTCATTTTCATGACCAAAGAACACACAAGACAAGTCAGAGATAAAGTGTAGTTTATAAAATGATGTCTCAAGATTTGGACGTCTATTTATTTAAGCTACTGTCAGAAACTTCTAAGAGTACCACAACATGACCGTCCACCGAGACCAGGGGTGTCAAACTCCAGTCCTCAGGGCTGCTGTCCTGCGGTTTTAGATGTGCCACAGGTACAAAACACTGGAATGAAATGGCTTAATTACCTCCTTCTTGTGTAGATAAGTTCTCCAGAGCCTTAATGACCTAATTATTCTATTCAGGTGTGGTGCAGCAGAGGCACATCTAAAAGTTGCAGGGCAGTAGCCGTCCAGGACTGGACTTTGACACCTGTGACCTAGACTGACAGGCAATCAGAGCATTAATTGCAGAAGCAGCAAAGATTTCCTTGATAACTCTTGAGGACCTGTCCTGCAGAGATCTGCAGCTCAAATGGAAGTATTTAATCAATATTTATTGCATACTTCACTATTCTGGTCTTTATGAAAGAGCTGCATTTACAATTAGCCATAAATCCTTTTGGGAGCGCAGAATACATGTGGAGGAAGGTGCTCTGGTAAGATGAGCCCAAAATAAATCTTTGTAGCTGATACGTATGACTGTGTCGTGGAAAACTAACATTACATATCACCTTGAACACAGCGCCCTGGGTGAAACAAAGAGGTGGCAGCATCATGATGTGGGGATACTTCTCTTCAGCAGAGACAGTGAACCTGGAAAGGGATAAGAGTAGATCAAAAATAATTGAGCCTGGTGTTTTAGTTCACCTTCCAGCAGATCCAACACTCCAAACTTACAGCCAGAGCTACAATAAAGAATTTACAGATGAAAATATTTTGTGCTTGGCCCAAAATCCAGACCCAAATCTGCACTGAAATTGTGCTATTATACTTCTATAAATGAGTGAAGATTTCAGTCTCTAGCTGTGCCAAACTGTCAAACATGCAGCTGTCGCTGGAGTGAAAAATGGTTTTCCACATAGAACTGACTAAACATGGCTAATTACAAATAAGCAGAAAATTTTTCCAATTTGCTTCATTTTAAACCAGTAATTGATTGATATTTTAGTATAAAATAATTTAAAAAAGCGTTTTAAACTAAAACATAACCCTGAAAGGCAAAAACAGATAAGCAAATGGCTCGTTTTCTGTGAAGCGGTAAATCACTGCTCATGACCTAAAGTTGAGGTCTTGTGAAAGAATTAATTTCAATCACAGCAACATGAACAGCTTTGAATAAAAGCCTTTCATGTTCAAAGGTAAGGACACCAAAATGGTCCATAAGTTTATATGTTCGCTTAGTTTGGTGTGTTTTTGGGAGTAAACTGGTGCTTTTTCTTCCCTGTGCTGCCTTCCAGAGTAAGGCTGTAATCACCATGGTCTTAATTAGAAAGGACTTGGTGGGAGGCAGGGACTGTTTGGTCAGACTCGCCCCAACAAAACCAGAAATAACCATTTCTGCTAAAACATGAGACCTGCGCACCTTCTGTAACATTACTGCAGCTGCTCGGGTTAAAGTACCAGACAAACTTTGGGTTGATTAAAAAAAACACAATGTGCTGATATAAGCACATTATGTGAAAGACAATAACATCTTCTTTCAGCTGATCATTTTTATGCTAAGATAAATAAGTACTACAGATTGATTTTAAAAAGGAAAGTAAAAATCCAAAATAGCTCCTGCATAAACTTGGAAGGAGCCTGAGGACGGAAAGCTGAGAACGAGGGAGGAGACGCTGAGGATGGAGGGCTGGGCATCATTTTGCTCTGAGGAGACATTTTAGAGCGGAGTGAAAAAACTAAGTACAACTTAGCAGGGAGGGGTAAAATATCCTTACTCTCTCCTTCTTGTTGCTCTGTCTCTTCTCTTTTTTATCAGTCCGAACCTTTCTGCTCTGCATCTGCTTTCCAGTCAGACAAACGAAGGAAATTCCTTCTGTAAGTATGTCATTAACTTTTATATTTAACTTACAAGCACAGATAACAGAAGCTTCATTTCTGTCATATACTGTATGTCTTTTTCAAGCATACTTGTGTTTTTAAAACTGATTTTTTTTTTAAAAATGAGTTGCTTTCTTTACTAAAATGCAATGTTATTTAACATAATACACCAATTTTATTTAAAACATATGATATTAATTGTTATTATTTATTGTATTACATATTCAACATTTTAGTCTGCAAATCTTTTCTCTGTACTAAAATAATTTAACAACATTTGTCCCTCTTATCAGGTTCTCAGGTTTTGTATTGATGATTTATTTGCAGACTGTGTGTAGTTTCAAAGAATCTTTTAGATAATTACTGATAGTTTTTCATACTTTTATGTTTGAAGACGGGGCTTTTAGGTCCTCACATGAAGAATAGTCTTATTCTTGCCACTAATAAAAAAAAAAAAAAAAAAAAAAAACATCACCAGACATCCTATT